>JAOBAT010096991.1:0-16562 GCA_026413305.1 Hydrozoanthus tunicans | reverse complement strand
CCTATTCATAGCCATTACCCTATTCATAGCCATTACCCTATTCATAGCCATTACCCTATTCATAGCCATTACTCTATTCATAGCCATAACCCTATTCATAGCCATTACTCTATTCTTAGCCATTACCCTATTCTTAGCCATTACTCTATTCATAGCAATAGCCATAGTTTTAGCTGTAGCATAAGAAGAACAACAACCTAACTCATAGCTGTTGCCCTTATCATAAGCACTAGCAGATCAATGTTGCTATGTACATGTGGCAATTATAAGAATATCAAGTACGGTACCAACACTGGCATTCTTTCCCCATCCTCCCCTCCCCCTCCCCTCCAGGCCTGAATAGCTAAATCAATGAACAGTTCCTACCACATCTTACAAGTCCTACTTATATAGTATGGAGGACAGCCTAGTCTTATAATTGGATATCAATTTTGACTGCGCCTCCCCATCACCTCTAGATCTACCCTTTTCCATCGATTCCACCCATCCCTTTAATTACTCGCTATCGCCTTGGCTTGCTAACAGTGAAAGTGACACTACCGTGAGAAGGTAGTGCCCCTTGCTGTCGTAAAAGTTGAACAAAGATTTTGTGGCCATAATTGGCTTCGTGGAGCCATTACACTGTAACACTGTAGAGGCATCCTGGTCAAGTCCGCATTTCCCGTGCTTGGAAGGCAAAAGATCGAGATAACTCCAACCATTTTTTCCAACCGTTGCTATGCGTTCTTTTCTAAATTTAAGATCACACGTTCCTGTTGAACAAAAATTGTACAATTTCTGGTCAGCTTTAACACGAGCTAACAACAACACACTGATACAAATAAAAGCATTTTTTCTACTACAGAAATGTGGGTAAACCTGATTATACAAATGATACGTGCTCGGTAAACGTTGGCCGAATAGGACGGCTCATGACTTTCAAGTTTTTGTATAAATTCTCCAAATAACTATAAGAACAAAAACATTTTTGGAGAGTCATTAAGAACGAGTGAAGGCCGACATATCATGATCACTTATACACAAACGCACATTCGTAGATATTAGAACCAATACATGTTTGCTCGGTTTGTCTGCTCTCCCTTTTTTTAACTTCAGTCTTACAATTCTTTCCTTTTGCTCTAAGGAAGCAAGTCAATTGCTTTGCTGTCGCAGTACCAGTATCATCCGTTTCAGTATCATGACAAGACGCCTGTCAAACCGCAAACAAAATTATTTTAAGTATTTCGGTTGAAACTGTAACCGAATGCTCTGATTCAATGTTCCCGGTTTATGGGCTATAACTTTTAATTGTTCTCATTAGGTTTTTTTTATTAATTATGAAAACTGTCATAAATTTGTAGCAAACTTTTATGTTTCGATAACTTCATTATATGTGCTTTAAAGAATGAGCACAATTCGTAATACAGGTGATATTGAACGGTATTCAATTACAGTCGAGTTACCGAATGGATCCGTCAAATATGAAATTTGTTAGGAAAACAGAGCGTTGACTCCCAAAAACCTCTATTAATTTGTTGACGAAGACGTTGTAACAATTTTTGTCGCCTGATAGAGTTTTATGGGAAAATACGTTGCAACATTTACCTGATAAAACATTGTTAAAGTAGTAATTGTCACCAATACACTGCCATCGGTTGTTAAAATAACCAAAGGTTGGCTGTTCATCTCGGCAAGCACATTCGTGTTTGAGCCAATAAGACCGGGGAGTCCCAATAAAGCTTGTACAGTTAGATGGAAACTCGCCCTTGTTAATTGATCTGGGAATACTGAACTTGTCTGGCCATGGTCGAGGACGTCGAACAATTGTAAAGCTTTCTTTCGCATTTGTTGAACATAGAGTTATCAAAAGCACGCCCACTCTGGCAGCCACAAACAGCTGTGTTAGTGAATTCATAGTCAACGACGTCAGTTACAATAAAAATTAAAACGTTCCACAAACAATCTCAAAAGCTCTCCCAAACTTCTATTGAGATCAAATGTCGAGATATTCTTTTCTTCGTTAAACCACGTTATTAGAACGTGAGAAATATTTCTGGCGGAAGTAACAACAACGTGATGATATTATGGTATAAATCTTCAAATGTGATGCAAATTTAGACTCGTCTGTGTTGGTGCAGTGTACCTTAAAGCGGTTCGTTCATCCCGAAATGATTCTCAACATTTTCTCAATGATTTCAGCCGGTTCTTTCAAGCTCTTGTTTCACTGACGCATAAACTGCTTTCCCTCAAACTGCCTTCTAGTTTCCATCCAGTTATTGCCATGATAAAAACATCACGACTTTATAAAAGGGTGCTAGCTCTTCCGAATCCAATATAGTTAATTCACGGTCACGTCACAAGTAAGTCAGCAAGCTTCACTTCCCTTGCCTTCGACTCCAACTGAAGATAACGTCATTGATTTAAAACACCTTCAAAAAAGCATTTTAGTTTTGCTCAAATATTTAAACATACACACTGTAAACACGAAAGTAACGAAGTTGATTATAGGAATAAAATTTTCATGTCTCTTTTCTTTTATCACTTGTATTGCTCCGCGCTGACACGGCGGCAGCAGTGGAGGCATATTTGCTTGCACTAATAAACCAACACACATAGAGCAAAACCAAGAAGGAAAAAAAGAAAAAAGTAGTCAAGTTATTTGTTAATTAACAAGCTGTAGCCAATCCATTAGACATCAATGCCAATGCTTTAATAATCCTGTTTCGACACGTCACTAATACTTTCTGAATGTCTTTCAGTAAGTGTTTAACGTCTCTATGTCTTCAAGTGCTGCGCTATGATTAAGTTACCTCTTAAAAAGCATATCAAGCCGTTCTTTACTTAATAACACCAGGAGAATTACGCAAAATTATTTTATTTAAATGTTAACATCAAACCCCGATGCTAATTATATTAATAGCTTTGCGGTTGATTATAAATATTGCCCGGGAGATATTGGCCCTCTTAACATGTTTGTCGAGTTTCAGTCCTGTGTAACTTCATTCCGGTTACATACAGATTGTTGGATGTCTCTCTCAGACGTCTCAACACGGAGTTAACTCATTTCGGTTCTTGTAAAGGAGCAAGACTTCATTCATATCGGGAAAGAAATCTGACGATATGGGAGGGGTATTTCGTATGGGGAACGAAATCAAAAGTCTAGTTTAATTTCAAAATACTATTTAAGCCTGACAGAACTTTTAAATAGGTTAGTGCTCATGATGTTTATTTATATATTTAGATAAGATTTTGGCGATCTTGTTTTTTTTTTCCTGCTTGTTCTTTTTCATTTTATACCGATTTTACACTCAGCTCAATACCATTAATCATTGGCTATCTTACTCGTTTTGCTGGTACCTACGGTTATCCGGCAGGTAGTAAGTGTCCACTTAAGATTTATTTCAATTTCATTTCTTAGTTTACAACTGTTTAAATCTTTGTGAATAATGACTGCTTGCTCAAATGGCCGTAGTGCACGGGTTCAAATGTTGTGGGGTAGCGGGGATGGCGGGGGATGGCGCAGTATCAAAAACGTGAGAAATATTTGGGGGGCCGACGATACCCCTCTCTTTTACTTTCTCTTACATTTTTATAAAATTTTGCAATGACTCCTACATCATTTGTGCAATGTACGAGTTTATCAGCGCTCAGTTACTGGACGGCGGAGTTATCCTTTTGATAGCCTGAAAACAGTTAGAGCATGCGCAGTGCGAGTATCAATTTATTCTGTAGTATCACATTGCGGGCTCTCTGCCTCTTCCAGTCCTATTTCGGTACGAACATGTTTCTCATCAGAGTAAAATATTTTAGTGCGGAACCAAACTCAATCAGGCCGGTCACGTGAACACCTCTGGCTTTGTCTTCGGTAGTTACCGGGATCAATTTCCATTTTCTCATTACAAAATGACCTAATTAGTATTCGTTAAGTGAGGAGAAGTTAGATGTTGACAAACTGGCTGGAGCTGAAAGGGTTTGGCAATTCATTTACTAAAGTATAGTAACTTAAAAGATGTCTAATTCCGAAGGGGATTGCAACTGATGACTGAGTAATCAAGATACAAGTATGTTTTCTCAGAAAGACAAAACCCTGTCGGGATGGAGCAAGCAGATGAAAAACGTAGTCCTTGCTGGCAGTAGTTGAGCTGTATTGAGCTGTAAGAGATTAAGCGATATCTAAAGCACTGTTGATGGATTGTTGGCACAGAATTCTTTTTAAGGTCCAGAAAAATATAAAAAGACTTGAGAGCCGGGCAGTCACACAGACAAAGGAATGTGATAAAAAGTCAATTGAGCTAAATATATCTTGTGGGAAATAAAACAAATAGATATTTGAAACCGGCTTGTATTGCTCGCTGTCACCCTAAATTGAAATGTACAGAATATCCAAGAGAAATTCTGTTGGTTTCATTTGTTTCACGCAATCATAAAGTCTGTACTATTCCCTCGTCTACGGCCATGCAACCAGTGCAGCACCGATTATCGCCAAATCGTCGAAGTTAAGCCCGTTAAAAGCGTGGCATCATAAGGTGGTCATTAAAGATTAAGGCTATATTGTAATTATTTTGGTTACGCCTTTGAAATATTCTGTTTTCACTGCTCTAATGAAATGAACTTATCTAATTACATGATTAAACTGGTGTTTAGTGTTTTTTGTTGTTGTGAAGTAGTCTCACTGATTGGTTGCTAGGTAGCTCGAAAAAGTTTGATTAAGATGACTTAATATTTTCCAGGTTTGTTTTATTTTCTTCTTTTTTCTTATGCTTTAAAAACAACATTAATTCCACAAGAGTTGCCACTCAATTCAGTCTTATATCGTGATGACCGATAAACAAGTTTCTATAAATATTTTATCAAATTGTAAAGTAGATTATCTGCGTCTGGCAGTTACAGACAAATGTCAAACACGCCGTGAAGGAAAATGTGACAGCCTAGATCCCAAAACGTCTGACCAGACATTGTTGGCTGGAGTGTCGCAGCACTTGATAATTTGTCTGAACTACTTCGCGCCCTTCTGCCAATGGAATCGAAAGCGAAAAAAAATCGTTTTAAATGTGGCAAGTGTTCATTAACATCTTTTTCTTCTTTTTTAGATAACAGACATCTAAAAAAAGAAGAAAAAGACGTTAATGAACCCTTGAAGTGTGGTGATTACATTTTTACCCCCCCCCCAAAAAAAAAAATTTAAATTAAGCTTGGGAAGACATTTTCTTTGTGTTTCCGAACCATCCGATATTGGAAGCACCTGGGATTGTTGGAAAAACATTCGAAAATATCTTGAGTCACTCACTTTCAGCTGGTGATTTAAACCCTTCTCGTGTTCTCCTGACATACAAAAGTGTTTCCAACAGAATATATGGCAACACAGAAAATAATATTTTCTAAAGCTTTTATGAAATAGTAACAAATAATGACGTCATTCAGGATTTCAATCCAGATTTAGAAAATGGTCCTCGGCCAATCAACGCACGTGTTTTCAGGCTGAATTTATTTTGTATCTAAACTTATTTCAGTCCTTTGTAGCGAGCAAAAAAGTCAATTCTTTTGTAGTTAGAAAAGGATAACGAGGAAGGGTGCCTTGCGGTTAAAGAAACCTTAATACTCTTTTTACATAAAATATATACAAAACTATCGATCGGATTAAAAGTACAAAGAGTGTAGGTTTTGGTGCCTTCTCTGTGTTGGAGCTCTAAGAAATACACTTTTAACATGACTATTAAAACTACTATCAATCATTATCATCATCTACAAAACGGCTTCTTATAAATTATAGGTTTTGGTTGGCACCAAATTCAAGCTTCGTGTGGAACTACTATGTATGTATTATTGTAAAAATAGTTAATTGTATTATTGTATCATAGCTAATTCGTATGTGTGTGATAAAGTGTGTGATGCTGTGCTACATAAAACCATTAACTTAAGCTGTCTAGAGTCTAACTAGAAAACTTTGTTAACTTAGACTCTAGGCATCTGCTAATCCTTAAGGGTATCTGGTACGTATATAATCATATTTTACTAAAAAAAACAAATGCTACCAAATACCTAAAAATATATCTTATGTAACAAAGGAGTGCAAATAAAGTATTATTATTACCTAAATCCCCTGGATTACTTAGATTTTTCAAATTGTTGTCACCCATGTTTCCATCCTTTTTTTAAAAAAGTCTTGGGTAATGGATGGCAGAGATATAAGTTTATGAGACTTTGCCAGTTTATTCTGGGTCTATCTTGGGATTGCAATAGATCAAAAATACGGCCACGGGTAGTTAAGAATCTATATTTAATTAAGTCAGATAAATCTCAATAACATAACCTTAAAACGCTTACAACATACAAAGCATTTTTTCGACAAATTTACTATGGAAGAATTTTTAGAACTGAAGTTCAACATTTGAGGAAGTAGTATGGTAATATAATCATCAAGTAGCAAATTAACAGGAAAGGGTCTAGTAAAACTAACAGAAATGGGAAAGTTGCAAGAACTGAATCAAACTATTTCAAGCATGCCCTAAGCGCATTTGTCAATTGACTAAATCAGTTGAAGGGAGAACTAAGATTTAAGCATTAGTTGGGAAGAAACTAGTTAAAAAAACATCCACTGTCATTACGGCGAAAATTTGAGGTCGTCTTTAAGAGAGAAAAAGGCGGCTTGCGGCATTTCTTGTGGTTAACTGCTTCGCTCGATTCCATCTCTCTAGTAGTTTCAAATTCTTTGAAAACGCTATCCTATTGTGCTTTGGCCAATAAAAAAAACCAAACAGGCATGGAAATTCATGAACCTTGAAGGAAATTCGCTGCCCTGAATTGAGCCAGTTTCGCCATCTAAAAGCAAAGTGGGCCCAGATCAGCAGATGTTCGAATTAAATCAATCGAATTGGATTGCTATCGCAGTGTTGGTAAAATTTAAATTTCTCGATCGATCTAAACGATTACTGACAATGGCGTAACATTTTAACTCACTTCTGAGATTTGAGAAGATTTTTACTGATTATATAGAACGAAATATTTGTAAGCAACATGAAAAGGTTGAGCTTATGATAACTGTAACGCACTTCACCAAAATTCACGATCCTTTCATCAAGTTATTACAGTCAAGTTTGGAAAGTCTTAATTCTTTAATTACCAGCAAGTATTAGTTGCTAAACTTTTTGCAGGTTAGTCCTTTTAATCGGGTTTCAGAATTTCCAGCGCCGAGTCTTTTGAGACTTCAAATGTTGCACGCACAACAGCATTCAATCGGCTAGTTTTTACAAAACAACAGATAATCTTTTCATGTTATCGTTTAGAAATTTTTAGTTAATGAGAGAGTTTAGTCATCTGTTTGATGCATTGCAAGCAAATATAGTTGGAAATGACTCTTCAAAGGCGCGTTAAGAAAACACTCGAATCTGAACAACAACCGCTGTTTATCTCCTTCTCCCTATCAACTAGCTATCGTTTTGAATGTTGATGGAGAGAGTTTACGATTTTCGAGTACGCATAATGATGGAGCGGTCTTGCGTTGTCATATCAAATGAATGTAATGAGCCTTTAGGCGAGTGTGTATACGAAGAAAATACAAATGACAAGTACGAAGACCAAAACACGAACAATCACTGCATTTATCACCTCATGGGTTGTTTTCATTTTATCAGAACATAAATTATGAATTTGTTTGACAACAAATTTTTGATTGAGGTCGTTTTGTCATAATAGCCTATGCTAAGCACTTATCCATGGCCAGATTACGTTGCGCAAAAATATCCCGGCCAAGTTTGGCAACCCAGGGCGTAACTCACAGACCAAAAGAATTATCTCTTTATGATCCAGCCAAAATTTCAGACCCCAAAAAATCCCGCGGTTTCCCCCGTCTTGTTGAGTCGGGCGCCTAGGCTCGCAAGTAAAACAAAGAAGATGCTGGAATATAAGTAAAGAGGGCGAACTTTGACATCAGAGACCCGTTCCACAAAAGATGTTGAGCCCAATGCTTTGGTTAGAAGAAAGTTCGTCTATTGCAGCTCAGTTTGGGCTCTCAAACTGTATGAGATACTCTCTTATTGGAACTCACCCGGTGTCGTGCAACAAAGTTCATTTTGTGCCTTTCTTTCTCGCCGAAGTAACTTAAGTGCAACAGCTCCACTGCAGACTTAAATTAAGTCCCCATACAGTTTAATTTTTAATTTTTAGTTTAAAACTTTGTCATCTGTGATCTCAGAATCTATCGATTTTGTCTGAGAAAGAATTAATGACAACAAATTTTAGTAGTTGTGAGGACTTTTATTGAATATTATTGCACCTTTAAAAATGTAAAATGTATAAAGAGAATTAGATATCGAATGGTAGCACCATACCATACTTGTTTCAGAAAAAGTTTTGAAAATGTCATTAAGAACAGCCCTTTTGTTTCAGTTGGGACGCCCAAAATGAACTGCACAAATACAACTAAACAGACGCATTGCACTCTGGGATATGATCCAATTTTAGCTTTCTTGATAACCGGATCTGTTTATCTGGCCATGGAGTTTTTAATTGTGGTTGGAAACGGGTGTTGTTATAGCTGCGATTTTGCTTGATCCTTTTAAGAACATTCGTCGTTTTCCGCCCAATCATCTTGTGTTAAGCTTGGCAATTACAGATTTTCTCATCGGAGCCTTTACATGTTTCATAAGCGTTTGGTGGTTTATTAGTAATGCTGCCTTTGCAACTGATATCCTCTATGGAGGGAGATACGGTTTGAACCTTTGGTTGATACCAATTTCAATGGCTTTTATTGCACTTTTGGTTGTCTGCTGTCTTGTCATCCGATCTCTAAAAAAGGAAACAAATGAAATGAGGCAAGTCTCCAAGGACACCAGTTTTTTCAACGCAATAATCGAGAGAGAGAAAAAAGTTGCCAAAGCTACAATTGTTTTAACGATTATGTACGTTGTTTGCTTTACTCCTTTCATGTTATGTTAAGTTCTACAAATATTTTTTGCAATTAACTTTAAAGGGATACCAGGAACATTCTACTTATTTTCCCTATTACTGGTCTTCTTCAACTCTGTGGTGAATCCGTATATTTACGCAATTCGTTTGCCGAAGTACTTAAAAGCTATAAAATTTCTGGGAAAGAAACTTTTTCTCTGTAATCCTGAAGGTCAAGAGAATCAGCAGGTCCGCCGCTAAAAAAGAGAACACAAATTGTTTCTGCAGAGCAGAATACAAGATTGCAACTTACTAAAACTCGAAGTTGGTGTGTTCTTTGTTAACATTTTTTCCTTACAATGTTTAAAAATTTCCTATCCCCAAAAGAATTGCTACATTTTTTTTATAAAATCCAACTATTTAAAGTTCTCTTTGCATTTGATTTAATGGCCTGATGCCAGTGTTTAACGAAGCTTTCTCTTCATTTGATCGATCGTCTTTTAATTGCCCCTTCCTTCGGCAAACTTGATGCGTTTCTTGTTTTCCTACCTTCATTAATGGCCATCTTGCAGATAATCACCGACATAAAGCGTTTGTACAAGCAGATAACATGTCTTGCCTGTCTTCGTAAGCGGTTAGATTTAGAAAATTGTACTTAGAGATTGAAAAAGTGTCCTGCCTCCGGCAAGCGTCAAGAAGAAAATTTCATTGATCGATCGTCTTTTATCCCTTCAAGCGGCATACTTGAGGCTCCCAATATTTTCCCACCTTCATTAATGGACATTATTTCGCAGATAATCACAAACATAACCTTTTGTATAAGCAGATAACATATACAGCTTTCCCGACTTCGCGAAATAATTTACAAGTTTTAAAAAATAGCACTGCCAATGTACGTACGTGTCAAACAAAAACTTCAGAATGGAAAAACATCCAGGTAAAATCATAGTAAAAATATAAAAACAATCTCTGGATAAAATATTTTAAAAAACCTATAGAAGCACACAGTTGACAAAGGCTGCAGTAAGACAGCCGAAAGCTTCTATAGGTTTTTAAAAATATTTTATCCAGAGATCGTTTTTATATTTTTACTAAAAACTTTAGAGTTTATTTAATCGTCTTCGACGTCCCTTCAAGCAATTTTGATGCTCAAACGTTTCCTGTTTTCCTATCTCCACTTTGGCGTTTTGTAAATTAATCCATTGTTTTTGATTTGATAAATAAATAAGTGTAGAATGAAAAAGTAATCGTTGTAAAAGATCAATAATCCTCTTGAAAACTCATGTCGACAAAAAAACATTATGAGACAAACAAAACCGTGGCCTACGCACGTACGCGGTGTTACGCTCGCCAAAAGAGCGGGAATCCGATCGACAGCCAATGAGAACGCGTCATCTTGCTCACGTCAGCTAGAAGTATCGATCGCCTGCGTGAGATCAATACTTCTCGTATACGAATTGATCGTGATCATCTGTTAGGCAAATACGATTACTCCTGTACAATCCAACGGGTTATAACAGATTTTTGAAAGCCAAGAAATCGAAAAAGATGAAAAACTATATTGCGCATGTATTGATAACAACAATGACGACAGGTGGACAAAATATAATTATGATGGCCTTCTTGATATTTTGTTAGCACTTGTGTTCTTTTTGAGCTCTTTCTTTAAAATTGAGCTGGAGACCGAGTTCGCTGCTGATCATGACCATGAGTTAGTATGTAACTACTGTGCTCAAGTTATTTGAATGGAATATTTCCGAAAGGTATCGCAAAACGCAAATTAGGTTTGTGAAATGCACATAACTTTTCAAATAATTTGTCAGACTTCTCGGCTCGCCAGCGCTGCAGCCTGCAGAACTCACAGATATTTTTATATTAATATAAATATGTATATTATAAACTAAACATACATAACTTTTGAATGAACTCCAAAAACCTTTAAATTCTGTCAAACTTGTAATTTTTCATGTTTTGCAAAAAAGAAAAAATGTTTTCTATAAAAAGCAAGGAACAAGTATTGATATTTTTGTAACAAAAATAAATTAAAGGGCAACTGATTAATTCTCGAAACAAAGTACATCTTTTCAAAATTGGCGCCATAATGGCACTAACAACTGATACGGAGTGTCAAAACTTTCACTTAAAGAACTGGTCAACACCTATAACATGTCTTCAAAACGATATTTTTTTCAATAACGAAGATATCAACAAAGACTAGTATACTTTCAAACTTTTAAAAGGTGCAAAAATACCATTTCTCAGCACTCAAACAATGATTTTATGCAGAGCCTTTGTGCCATTCAGCGAAGCATTCCGTTACGGTCTTTCCGTTGGACACAAAATTATGCTAAAATCTGTAATTTAAAATAGCACCAGTGACTCTTTCATTCATGAGCGAAAGCAGTAAAAAAATGATAGACCAGACATGCATGGACAACCGGCATGGACCAGAGGACTGGGTCCAGTTGTCAGATGGGAATTATGGGTAATTCATTGTACAGGTACTGAACCTTTGGAGATTTGAATCAGTCTGATTCAGCCTTCTTAGCCAACTTTTTGTTCTATAATTCCCCTTAACCTCCATGGGGGAACGGTACTTACATTGGGTTAGGAAAATACTATCCCTTTTTTCCCAAAGGGTTTTGGGTTTTCATATCCGGCAAGTGTCAACGTTATAAGTCAGTATTACCTAGTATGTAAATAAATTGTTTTTTGAGAGCGGAGCTTGTAAACAAATGTAAAATAAACCAGCTTGTGGCGCTTGCTGGCCTACATGCCCAAGTATCTACACAGATGTAGTGTAGTGTCCGATTGAGAAGTGGAGGCAAAATATCATGGTTCCTTTAAAAGTATCAGTGTGCGATATGAGATGGTTTATACCATATTATACCCTATGAAATTTTGTTTCATGGTATTTCATTGCTAGCTCATAGGTTTGACCATAAACCAGAATGTTCTGCCAAGAAACTAAATCCTATGAAATTTAGTTTCATGCTACTTCAAAGCTAGTTCATAGTATTGACCATAAACCAGAATGTTTTTCAAAGTACTAAGTACGGAAGTAAATATCGAGTTTTTCTGCCGGAACTAGAGACAGCTGCCGCCGTTATCGCTCCGGCAGCAATTGCTTAATTAGGTGTCATACAAAAGCCTTATTCCCCACTAAAAACGACATTTATCTCATAATTGTATTTGTGGGAGAAGCTATTTGAAAAACTTGGGCTTTGTTTTTCAAAAGGTTTCCAAACACTCAAAACAAAAAAAGAACTTGACCGTAGTGCTCTTGCTTTAAATTGTTTTCACGTGTTGAGAAACCCAATGAAACACTCTCCCTCGTTTTTCAAATATTACGTCTCAAATAATGATCTCTACAAAATGAAAATAGCTTTTTTTGAAGTAAAAACAAAGAAAATGTTTGTATTTCACAACAAAAAGTGTTCGGTTTGCCCAACCAAGGTACCTAAATCGATATTGTATATAAACCAAAACAATAGAAATCAGTGACTAAGCTTCTAAATTTCTTGTGGACCAATTGTTTAAATAACGAAGACTGGCGCTACTTGTCAAATCATCATAAGTAATATTTAAGTTATATTGTTATAAGAGTATTACCAAAGACTATATGCTAAAGCACGTAGTTTTGTCTATGTGACCAAGAATTTAGAGCTAAAATGTGATATTTGTTAAATGTATAAGACTAAAAACAGTTCAGTAGTTTCTATGGTAAATATATATTGGTAATAAATGTTCGAAAAATAAAGTTTCCGGAATAATGAAATATCCTGCTAGTCTAATCTAACCAACTATATATGATTCGTTTCCCAAGAGACAACTTTATTGAATTCTAAGGTAACTAGAAATAAATTCAAAGCATTCTAAAATAGAGTCTAAGCAAATTATTGAATTTAAATGTTCTTGGTTACAGTTCTATTTCTTAGAAGAAAATTCAAAGAGTTTATACACGTAAAGGCGCTTCTTGACAACAAGGTTGAATAAAGTTCTTGTGACAAAATTCTTTTCTGGCACCTGAAAAGTGTAGATGTACAATATCTTTTGCCATTTTTCTTGAGTAGATCTATTTCAATGGACTCTTGAGTAACGGAAAGATGGCGTTGCTCTTCGGACATTTTGACTTGTTGCAGGTTTGAAACATAGGCGGACGTTGCAGTGCAGAAGATATGGCTATGGACAACACACAGATGAGGGCGACCAACATGACAGTGTTCAAAATGGAGAGGCCAAAAGCAAGGATGCCATTCGATGTATCTTCAATGTTCTTAACTCTTTTAAATCCGCCAAAATTACGCACTAGAAAATTTTTCTTTTAAAGGACCCCGATTCGTTGTCTGCGAAGAAAAATTGGCTGTGTTTAGCAGTTAAAATATACCAAAATTGGACGCGAGTTTTTGTCGTTAAGGACGATCTTGTCGCGATGATGGGACATTTTCCGATACGGTTGTCCAAACTATTTTGCGCATCAACGAAATGAAGCAAAGTTGCAAGGACGTGACAAATGGAAAACAGTTCATGTCTAGGGCACTGGATCAACAAATCTTGCGACAAAAAAAATGGTTAGCGTGTTGCAGGGTACGATCGGATCAGATTTATATAAGAGACAAAAAAAATTGGGGCTCTTCAGACGAAATCGTCTACTGAGCGGCGTGACTTTACTGAGAAAATATGTGTATATGATAGTTACAGTCTTTCAAGCGACTAGGTTTGTACCTTTAAAAGTCTCTTTTAAATCTTTACTTCACTGTCACAAAACAAATCAGTGGATGTACATGGACGGCTAGTAGGAATATAGTCGATAGTGCAATATTGTTTCTAGCTAGAGTAAAATAAGTGGAGGTTTATAAGAACGCTGTACAAGACACAATGTCATTGTTCTATTTTCTTACTGAAAACTTAAGGGAACATTTGAGGATCATTGAATCCTCGAAAATTTTCAGACATTTAGTCTCAGTCTAAAAATAAGATGTTCTTATACAACAAGAACTAGGTTAGCCAAAGTTTAAGTACAGTTAAGCTCAGGGCTCAGACTCGATACCTATAAACTCTACTGAGCTGAGAATATAACTTCAGGCAGTACAGATTGAACAAGAAATATAATCTCTGGAAACCGTCTTCGGAAAAGAAATTATGGCAATAAATCCGAGGGGATGAATAATTGATCAAATTCGTTTTCTATTACATGTATTGCATTACTTAACAGGCTTAGTTTATCTTCGCTTTAAACACACAAAGCTCCAAGAACAACTTCAGGCCCAAATCGCCAGAAAATTAAGAATAATGAACCGCGGCCAAATTTACTGTATCTTACTAAAACGCTTGTTTTTCAGCTCTGCTCTTTTTATCTCTCGTGTTTGGTTCCAGTTTGATTGTTCAATCAAGTTCTCTAATGTAAGGCTCCGATCCTTTTTGACACGCACGAAAGTCTTTATTTGCTGCTGAATAAGTTAGAAACTATCTGAATGTTTTTTTTTCTCTTTTACGCTTCTGACCAGCGCAGAGGCAATAAAATATGAAGAGCAAGTATGAAATAACTTAACGCGTCGCTAGCAACAGGCCAGGTAAACCCGGGATTACAAGTATTTTCTGAAACCCTAACACTTTTCTCCATCCAGTTCCTCTCATTACGGAAAATGAAGCTACGTGGCAGACAAATGGTTCCTCGAAATCTTTCTACTGGACTTTTCTCTTCGACTTTTATAATAAATAACAGCATCACCACAAACCAAACATCGGCACAGATCGACGACCGAGGGGAGCATGTATCCCGAAGAAGTTATGAAAAATTAGACATTCCAGAATGGCTAGAAATGCTTCCAATTTGCCCATTAACGTTTTCGTTTCCATATTGTCTTATAAAAAAAAATACTTTCCCTGAAACTTTATGTGGGCGTCTAAATCCAGCGTCAACTTGTTATTTTGCAGTTACAGAACAGTCTCATTTAATACTTTGTTCGCTTCACAAATCAGATCGCGAAGCAGTCGTGCGAAACGTTAATGCAAGTCTTGCGATACCAAAGCCACTTTTAAATTATTATTATCAAATAAACGCTTTGTTGGCCTCTATGTCTGTTTCATTTACCCAAGTTGTTTACCACGAAAGCACACTTTTCAGCGAAGAACTGTTTGTCCTGTCGAACTAGATCTCCGCGTGATAAATTAGCAAACGTACTTAATATACTGGTTTTGGAAAACAAGGAAACCAGCAGGAATACTACAGCTTTGAATATAATTTTTTCCTACGTTATGTTTTTTAAAGAAATGAGGCGCAACCAGGGTTATCCATAAAATTTTTTTAAAAAAATACAAAAAGTTCTCTGGTTAAGGAGTTAAAAACTACTAAGCTTTCAGCTATTCTTCTTCCTCAATATCTTTCTTCATAGCTTAAGCTCTCCGTCATTGAAGTACCTGTTACCTGTCCTAACTCTTCCATTAACTCATTCTTTGCGAGCTCTTTTAGAGTGATAGTTTAAGTTGCAGTGGAGAACAGGTTGGGTGAAGAAGTGGATACATTTTGCTGAAGGACCCGAAGTTGTTTTAACATCAGGATTTAGGTACGTTTCTAATGTGACGCTGTGGTTTATTTGATTTGGCTCAGTTTCTGTTGGGGATTTATTTGCTCGCAGAGGTGGCTTTACAAAGGACTTGGGTTTTAAAGAAATAGTTCACGCACAACAGGCAAAATAGCAGTGGTAAGTACTTAAAATTACAAAGAGAACAGAGAGAATAAAAAGAAAGACTGCTTGTGTTGTTTAGTACAAGTTTTATAGAGATATCCCAGCTTAAGTCGACAGCTGGTTTACAATACTCCTGGCCAAATGGTTGGCTGTACCAAGAGCAAAGGCGCTGTTTGCTCGAGTCGTTGAAATATTCTTTATTTAGTTTTAATATGTTGATATCTTTTTCTAAAATTCGAGAAAGCAAGGAAACTGAAAACATGAAATACTGCCTTAAGGTAAACAAATTTCTCAGTGGCTAACGAAGAGTTCTTTGTTTGGAAAATCTTTTGTTAAATTGTACCTTGATATTTACTTTAAGGCTGCGTTGCTATGCTAAAACTGAACAACTGTTTACCCTAAAAAACAAAGTTAATCGAAAGAAATTCCGCATGTTTTGATAACTTAACTCTTGCGGACACAATAGCCGAGTCACAAGGCAAGGTCTGTTTAAGATCTCAATCAAAAGAACAGAGGCAAACGGAATTTTCATAGGAGGCCAATACTATGAATAAGTATTGTATAGAGAAAGTTCATAAGGATTAATTTGCATAGGAATTTGGAATTTTATCGTTATCTTTTTCCCGCTCTCCTTTACTAATAAAAACAGCTTTTTAATGGCAACATCTTCAATTTTCTTTCTGGCTCTTAGCCTCAACAACGGAACCTGCGCGGATTTTCAGCTTTTAAAACTTTTGGAATTCTACCTAACTTTAGTTGTGAAGAGTTTAAAAGCGAGGGGACGCGACTTATGAGCAGAAACTTTGCAACGGTCGCATGTGGATCAGATTGAATACAGTAGACTGAAATTCGAGTACAAAGTCTTCCGTGTACAAAGTCTTAAGTGAGGATGTCAGCAAAAATCAAAGAAAGGGTGGCAACACTTAATTCTCCAATTTCGCTCAAATTAACATGGTTTGTAGCCCTATCGAAAGTATGAATCCTGGTATATTTTGTTTTTGAAAATATTTT
>JAOBAT010096980.1:0-16565 GCA_026413305.1 Hydrozoanthus tunicans | reverse complement strand
GGGGTGCCGCCAGAGTCCGCGAAAACCCCATCCTTTACAAGAGTAAACTTTGCAAGTTTTGTGACCCTATACCTGAGTAACTGTTTTAACTCCAAACTGGCCAACGTTAGCCTAGTTTTACTAGTAGGTATTCATTTTGTCTTTAATTCGAATAGAATTTGTTTTCATTACATCTCAAAGAAAAGCATAAACATCTGACTCGGTATAAGCCGCCGGGTATAAAACGCTCACTTGTTCTTGATTTCAACTCTTTCACGGTTATTACAATTTTTGTCAGCTTAGCATTCCCGTTAAGTGGGACCCTATTCTAGACCAATTTTTTTATGAATACTACACCCTATCCCAGAGCAATTGGCTTGAAAACCATACCCTTTTAGCGGCACATACCCATATAGCCAATATATGAGAGTACCCCCCCCGATTTCCTTGAATTCCAACAATCTTGAATTCTGCGCCATATTTGTTTTTAGAGAAGTAAAGCGTTAAATCACACAAGAATTCAAAATGGGGAAACACGGCGGACCTAAGTTCATTAAAACAAAACAGTTCCACAAATGTGGTGGATACTTGCTCATGGCGCCCTTCTTAGCTGTTTCTTGCATTCATATGTACCAAAGTTTTCCGCATAAATGTTCTTAGTCAAGTTAATTGTAAGGTTAGTTTGTCAACTCTATTTCTGCTCTGTTCACATATATTACTCATATCACTTTCTGCCCAATGAATGATGAATTTTGAAATCTACAAAATGGCGACATTAAAAAACCCAAGCATGTGCGCAGATTGCACCGGAAGCAGAAAACTCGAGATTGCGGAGATGCTTCCGAACTGACTTATTGGAAATTAAGACAGGAAACCCAAGTTACTAAATATAGGCCAACTTTAAAGCACTATACAACCAAGCTTTGAGAAATATAGTGACATATCGTGATGGAATTTATATTTCGCTGCTCAGATCAGATTGAGTTTTACTTTCAGTCCACTGCCCAAGGAAATACCGAGACTGCTTCTCTGGCTCTGTGGGCTTTGAACAGGCTAAGAGGAGAACTATTTCCGTGTCTTGCTTTCTATTACGTCTATCGAAACCACAGTTCTCTCAAATTAGATCCTTGAAAAAGCAACACGCATCCATAATCGCAATGAACTTGCTTGCCGGTGCCGGTTTTCAATTGCGCAGGCAGATGTCACGTACGCGACGAGAAACCTTTTTCTCGAATAATGCTTCGATAACAGGACTAAGACCTTGAACTTTAGGCCGTAACATCAGTCAGGAGGAGATCATTTCATGCTAACACCGTCTTGTGTTGAAACTTGAATGTACAGCGAGAAACACATCAAATTGTGATTATTTGAATATGTTCAACTTCGAAATTGGATTTTTTCGCGCTGAATCATTTCCCCAAAAATCCCTTAGGTAAAACGACAACACCTTTTCTTTCCAAATCCAAATTTTCAGCCAATTATTTCATGTAGCACATACTTAAATAATGCTTTGATTTTGGCTTCTAATCATTCTAGTTAAAAATACGTATAATAAATTAAATTACTGTGGGTAAGTAAATAGACGAAAAAGCCAAAATTTATTAAAGTGTTGTTCTTCAATATTTTGTGGGTTTTTTTTGGTGTAGAATGTTTTATTTCGTTACTCGAAGCTTCAAAATTTGTCCATATAACCGTCATTTTAACGAAATTCTGTTATTATCGATTTTCTCCAATACAGATTGATTTTTTAGGCCTATCTACCAACGGGAACATGAGCTGGATTAACCTTTTGACTGTTGCTGGTCAATGTTTGACCGATGCTGGTGTTTACTCTTAAACAGCACGTTTTTTGCCTTTTGGTTGTTATATAAATGAATGTTACGGGAAAATCAAAAGACAAATTAGATCTCTTACTGGACGATTTGAAAAACGTACCGTATCTTCAGCAGGCAAATGTCGCGCTGTCACGTTGTACAGCGATACTAGTGGCAGCGCGGCATTTGCCTGTGAAGGCCGTGTGATGCGGTCAAAACGTCGCGTCTGTAGTTTCTCAAATTTTTCAGTAAGAGATTTTTAATTTATCTTAAGATTTTGGTTATGACCATGAACAATGAATGACCACATGTATCACAATGGTTACAGTGGAAAAGTCACGGGAGACTTACCAATACAATGTTAGTCGTTAATACAGTTAACTGATAACACTAAAGCCGGGTGCTGTTACACTATGCAATTTACCCAGCAACTTGCAATAATATATACTTTGGCCGGGGGTAAGCTGAGGAGAATTATTTGGCGCGTGGTTCAAGATTGCGGTTTAAAAGAGCTCGCGCCGTTAATGAAATTCCTCAAAAAATTGCAAGGCAAGTTGCTAAGGTGTGGTACGGCACTGCGCTATTGCGTTGCGAGTTGCTGTTATGCGTTGCGAAAAGTAGACCTGATGTCCACTTCGTGCAACGATGCGCGAGACAAGCCCTGTTTTCTCAGCCACAAGCGCGTTGAGAAAGAAGTTGCTGAGAAAACTGCACCGTGTAACAGGGCCTTAAACATCAACTCAAGTGTTCATAGTTGATCAGTCACAAACAGAACGACTGACGAAGGTGTGTTAAGTCCAGACTAACTCTGAGCCAGCATATTAGACATCTTTTTGCTGTCTCGCGCCTTTCTATCCGTCGACCACGCTAGCTGTATTTACTGATTTCCAGCCGTTATTGGTCTAAATAGCAGTTCTGTTACAGCATTAACGTCAGCGTGCAAGGCTTTGAAGGTCGTGCAATCAATGATCGTAATGTTTCGCTACAAACTATCATAACTCAGCGAGTGACCTGTATGTTGTTTTTGTTTTCTCAGAACTGTAGTTGACTCAAAAGGACGATCGCTTCTACTACGAAGCCCATCATGGCGAGACAGAAGCATGGGGAATCTCAAAATCTTTTTTAATGTTTAAAAAGAATAAAAGAAATATTGACATAAGTGATAGCGAAGATGTGAAATGTTGCTGTTCAGGTCAATAAAGACAAATATAACTTCAAGATGGGTAAGATGCAGTCCGATTTACCACTCTACGAAATGATTTTGATCAAGTCTCCCGTTTCAGGACATTGCTCCTTTAACGAGAAACGAGTCCAATGGCTCTCCATTTGACTTGCAATACAATAAATTCATTTTATATCTGTTTTGCTTTTACTTATACTCCGTCGGTTGAATACGAGTACCACCCTCTTCAGCTTTTCTTTTTATTCGGTCAAGAATACAAAATAGGGAAAGCAAGAATGCGACAATTTTTATGCAAGTAAAATTATTAGCAAAAGTCTTTTTTTGGTTATCGAATTCTTGACCGGGAATCAATCAGCACATTAGAAAGTTTATCCCTTTCAGTTCAGTCAGTTATCAAAATCTAACTTCTCCTTCACAAACAAAACAAGAAACTTGGTAATGAGAATATGAGAACTGATCAAACTGAAGCAAACAACCAAAAATGAAAAGCGAAATTCTCCAAAAAATTTACCAGTAGAACAGGGATTGAAAGGGTTAAAATTCGACTCTACAAACGTGACGACTAGAAACAATATTCGTTATATCTCAAGATATAATCAGATGCTTCACCAGAAACCGCTGTTAATCAAAATCAAGGCTTGTTTGTAGTTATTGCCATCTCAACGCCTGTCCTAGTTTTATACACTTGAAAAACTTACATTCTTTCCGTCCGTCTTTGTTTTCTAACACTAACAGTCCTCATTTACCTTGTAAACCCACAAATATTGATACCTGTAATTTTCATCTTCAGATATATATAGTACGTCAAAATATCACTACTACTGATAAATCTGGTAACCGGAACACTTAACTTTTTCTAGAAGCACTTGCTATCAAAAACCGTCAACCTCTACTTAATTCTGGACTAAAATTAGCCTCTAGGAAACTGAAACGTATTGTCATTATTAATATCTTTGTTGTGTCAATTATCCTATAGCTTCTATATAACAATATAGTTGTTGTTTTTTTTCCCTCACTCTGAAGATGACTTTGACTGAAGTCGAAATATAACTGTTTTTCGATCATTTCCTTTGTTTGTAGTTCTTAACGAATCTCGTTAACTTCAAACCCGAGGTTCCTTGGTTTAGCGTTCATTATTTATATAGTTGAACCTTGCAAATTGAGAAAACAGAGAGACAAGGTTTCTGTTACTCCGAGTTTCGTGCTCACGCACTCATCAGATAGTGTTTAATGAAGAGCAATCCTATCTATATAGTTTATTTTATTTTCGCGTCTATAGCTATTTACATTGTCATAGAAAGACAAAAAGGGCAAAGTTAGCTCTACACTTTTTATATGTATTGAGCACTTTCTAAAGTTGAACCTTGGTTAGATTTAGGTAGAATTCATCGAGCGCTGACCAATGAAATCGAGAACAAAAATAATGAAGTAAATACCAACGTTCCTTAAAGGTTAACAGCTACCAAGTAGACAGGTAGAAGTTAAGTGTAATGAACAAGAATTGAATTCGATTTAAAAGGTAAATGAACCAACTTAATCTTTTGTCTAAACCGTAAAAAACTCTAAGTGCAAGTGACCTATCAGTGTCCCTTTGGCAATGGCCTTGTACTGTAACTAGCTATCTGTGCCTTTTTCACTTTTTCTTTTGACCGATGAACTTCTCAGTAAACTATAATAATATAATTTTAATGGGGGTGGAAAAGTGGTTGCTAGATAACGAGGCAACACCAAGACGTCATTTGTGTGATGATGAAACTCCAACGCCAGTTTCAAAAGTCACTAATCAAAGACACGCGTTATTTAAAGATACAGTCATGTATGTATAGAGGGCCGACGATCCTTAATGACTGGAATGACTTAGCAAGTACTGGTCAAGTCAATACTCACGTATATCATCATACCCCAACAGGGAAACCACAACTGATGTTTTTAATTGCCTTGGGGGTCTCGGTCCAGGTGATACGAGTCATATCTAAAATTATTTCTTGTAGATGAAGTGGGGGTAGGAAAAGCGACAGAGCCACATGCACTTTAGAATCTAGACATGATTTCATGCAAGTTTCGATTTCAAGACCGGAATGAAATTTTTTGTAATAAAAGTGATAACATTCTGAAGTTTGTTGTGATAAAGTTATGATGAGAAAAAAATCAACGTACTATAAGAATAGAAGAAGAATGTTAAACTGTATTCCCTTCAGATAAAGAGTGGAGTGTATATACATTATGTTAAATTTGGGAGTCTAAAACTTGACCGGTATCATGTTGATGTTCGTCAGCTTTATTTGATTATTTTAATGTAGGTCAAGTACTTAGCGGAACAATAATTCACGAATTGTCATGCGATACAAGGAGTATTAGAAATTAACGGTTTGCTTACTTATCGGCTCGGGCAGGCACAATATATATATATAGGAAGAGCCTAGTAAGTTCAAAACCTCTTCATGTACTAACGTCATATTGTCATAACTGTCTAAGTTTAATTCCTGAACAATGCAGTCAAAATTGTGACTATTTTGGGCTCAAAATCTAGCGCCGCAGCTTGTTATCAACAATTACGTGTAGAACTGTTCAAGAGGGTCATTTCCTTATTTGTACATCGTATTTGCAAACAAACTTTGAGAATATCATAAAGCTTAAAGAAAACATATCGCGAATATAATTGTTCTGTCTGAGCTAATTCCTTTCTTTAAAAAGGAAAAGAAGGAACATATTCGGAGCGGAGCTCTTTCTTCATACTGTTTCTGTCGCATTTAATATCTTAGCTGCTTGATATCTGAACTAAAACAATGAGTTCAACTAGAACAGGTTTCGTTGCAAACATTTTTTGTACAGCATCCAACATGAACCTACAAGAAACCCATCCCTCTTTTTTCCCTGTTCAGAAATTAGAACACATCAAATCCGTTTCAGGTATTTTTGGTATTTCAGATTTTGTGCATTGTTTCAATCCTTTCAAAAAATTGAAAATTAGTTATAAGCTGGTCACCAGACAAAGCTTCATTGGTGATTAAGAACAAGAAAACAATTTAACCCACTTAAAAACTTAAATACTATTTTTATTGTGTCTGGGACGTGTGCTCACACACATCTTCCGGCCAAAGGCTTCCTCGATCACAACTACGGCTGCCCTGATCAGGTTTTTACAAACACTGTAAAAACTTCTCAATATTGAAATTGAAAAAGACTGACTTTCATTTATATTTTTCATTAGCTTCCTTACAACAATCTGACACTATCTGCGACTGACTGCCTAGACCCCTATCTGAGGAAAGGTAGCAAAGGTTTGGAATGTTCATAAACAAAGCTTGCCACGGTAATGCAAAACACTAGTTGTAATTGCAAGATGCGGATAACTTGGATTTCACTTTAAGGTTTCCTTTGACAAAATTTTCTACGCACTGTAAAAAGTAAAAAAAGTAATGTAAAGAAACGCCGAAATTCTTAATTTTGTATTTGACGCACCCTTAACTCTTTACTAAAGTTATTCGAATTTAAAACTTTTAAACTCATCAAAATTCTAATTCTATTTACTAAACATTTCTGGATCTAAGTCTAACATTTACAGTTTAGGTTTTACTACGAGCTGGATTTTTAGATGTCTAATTTATTTGAAAAGAGCTTTGTGATTTTCGCCTACATGTATGCAATTTAACTGAAGACGCCATAGCTGTATTCACGATTTTTTTAGCCTAAGAGAAAAGTAGAACAATATATAATATATCTAGCATTGAATAAGTTCTGTTGCACTTACCTGAGTATCTTGAGAAACCAACGCCACGAAGAAAGCTTTGTTCCAGTTCTATCGTCTCAAACGATCAGTTGCGGCGTCACTCTGTGGGCAGGCTGCAGTACTTCCTTTTATACCTGTGCAATCTGACCGCAAGCTTCACAATTCAAGGAGCTTCCAACTGAAGTGTTTAGATGACCTTTGTTCAACCCTTGTTTACAAAACTGTTTTATATCGACCTACCGATAGAGAAGAAAAATATCGTGTTGACATCGATAGAACATTCAGTGAGTTCCGATTACCTGCACAAGGTAAAACCTCTTAGAATATAGCCTTACAAGTGTGAGGCGTGGGTACCAAAGTGTATCACTTGGTTTGGCCATTCTAAGAGCGTTCTAGAACGCAGCTCACTGTTGCAGCTGCTTCTTGTCCTTAAGTATTCACACTGTAGGCTGTGGATATGCATTCCACATTCGGCTGCTGTATAGACTATAATTTGTGCAGAAATAGGATTAGCTTGGTAAAAGTTAAGGCTGAGATTGTTGACAATCAAACCCAGTGAATCAAATGGTTCACCTAAATAGAAATTTATTAGAATTTCTATTTTTTGTGTAAATTTTTTCCAATTTTATTGGATTTCCTGGTGAGATAGTGACTGTGCGGGGTGGATTTGTCACCATTTTTGACAATTTTGAAAATTTGTGTTTTCCAAAAAGACATCTTTGTGCAGGTGAACCTACTGAAGGCGACTGACTCCGGAGGATGTCTTTGCTAGACAAACAAATTAAATATAAATAGAAAAATTGCAAAGCTTTCTCATCATCAGTTAACTAAATAAACAAATTAACATTTTAACCTATTGCTCCCGGTAAAAAAGAAAAAACGGCCAACATACTTTTATCTAAAGTCTCTGAAAGGGGACATTTGGACATTTAAGATCTGTGGTTATTGAAAATCAAACAAAGAAGCCGATGTGAACTTGGTTAACGGTGAACCCAGATCAAGCAAAACACTTTATTCGATGCAGTAGAACTGATCCATAAGAATTTAATTTACATCAAGAACTGCGAATTCTGCTCAGTTATGATTTTTTAAATTATATTAATTGTTCGAGAATCTGTGCAATTTCCTTAACAACTGTGTTAACGAGGAATGATAACTTGTTATTTACTTTAATTGTTTAATGAGCCACTTTATTACAATATTTGATTAAGGCCCGGTCCACAAGTATCCGTTTTCAAACGAAAACGGGACTTTTTGCTCCGGATACGGCTATCGACCACACGACAAAACGATCATCGAAAACGGAATCATTTGAAAACACTCTCCAGAGTGGAGCGGTTTGAAAACGATGCTGTTTTAAAAAGCTGTTTCGATCTGGCCTGCCGGACTAGAAAAACGATGCTACCTGAAAACGATGACGTCATCAGAACAACACGATCAGGCGCCAGACTACTCAACCGTGAGTATCCAAAATGGCGGACGAAATACCACGTGGCTTCTGTCTTGACTTTAGCATTCGTGGATTTTGGGCCAAGAGTGACTTATTTATAAAAATAGCTTTTTGTTCATGTTGCTTTATTGTCATCTGTATGCACACTGACTTCGATCCAGGTCTGGTTTCCATTCATTCAACCTATACCCCAAGTAGTAAATTAAATCGCTATAGGGTTGTTGTTGCAAACATCCCATTCTGATTCGCTTGGAGATGTCTGCCTCAATTCCAAAGACAAAAAAATCGTATCAGACATTATACATCTCAGTATTTCAGGAAGTATAAAAGAGTTTTAAAATGGATACGCGCAGTAATGTGAACGGGCGAAAACGATACGTGTGGACGCAAATGTTTTTGTTTCGTTTTTGTTTTAAAAACGATACGTGAGGACGAGGCCTAATTATTGTCCTAAAATTACAGACTAATGATCGCTCAGTTAGTGTAAGAACATTTTTCAAAAAAGCCTAAAACTGTAGCGTGAGGCTAGTGACGTTGGACCAAAAAGAAGCTAAAAGAAAATAGCCATTATAGATGCGATTCCCGGTAACGAACAGAACAAGACAGAAAAATACTGACCAGTGGGTGTGGAACATGCTACATTGCCTCTTAAAAGATTAAGCGTTCCAAGTGGTTGAGTACTGAAGCTGACTTGGCACCAATCGTTACCGATAAATCAATTCCTGTCCAAGGAGCTACTAAGACAGATAACCTCACGCGAAGCCTTTTTACTCCAAGATCACTCATTCTGCAAGCAATACTTGAACTGCTATGACATGTTTGTTCTGGTCAGAGAAATCTAAGTATTCTGATGCTGAAAGTGCTCCCTGTCTTGTCTTTTCATAAAAAAATTCATCTCAGACTTTCGTGACTTTGCAGTACACAAAGCTCGAGTGTGTTAGCCTCCGCAAGTCATTCTAGCTTACCAAAGACCGAGGGAGAGCAGTTTGGGAGCGGGGGGAAATAGCGTCTCATTGTTAGTGGTCCCAATAAGTGCACCAACGGACAGGAATAATTGGCAAAGGAAATTCCATGGATGTGCCTCTTAGAGTTTATTAAAACAAAGTTGTATATAATTAGTGCATTGCTTTCAAAGGAAACATACACCACACAAGAACCCATGGAGAGCACAACTTTTGATTCTCATGCATCATATCATATCTTTTCTCAATCTGTGATGCTTTCGTTTTCTAAGATACAAGTTATAATTGTTGAGCTTTAGCAAGCATAACTTATCGCCGGATTGTTTTGGCGCCACTTGTTGCCGGTCCACGGAGGTCAAACTTAAGTACTGTCAAGGAGGAGTTACACCCATAACGTTCATGCATGTAGTGTCGACAGGAATGCCTACTCGTAGTGCAACAAACGAACAGGCTTCGTTGAAATCGTCCAGAACGAATGTCCTACTGTCAGTGGCTCATATTTCTGGAACAATATTCCTCTATCAGTTAGATCAAAACCCACAAAACATCTTTTTAAAAAGCACCTTAAACTATTTTACCTTTCCTTTATGTTAAGCAAGAGAGAGAGAGGCGTATGTATACTTGTGTTACTTTATGCATATTCCTCTCTCCAACTCTCTTTTTTTCCTGCATTACACACATACTTTTAAATTTGATTGACCAATAAGCTAAATGGCACATTATTAGTAACCTATTTAGTGCCCTGTCTCTTTTCTATAACGAATTGTTTATAAATACAAAAACTCTGTAAATATTGGAAGGAGATGAAATAAAATACAAATATAACTACAAAATGCCTAGTGCAGAAATGTTTTGAAAGCGACAGCTATAGTATTAGTCGGACTAGCACACAACGTGACATTATAAACACTTTAAGTAACTAACTCCTAATGCATCCTTCTCTCCCAAGGACAGTTTTACAAGATCCTTTGCAGCTTTGACAGAAACTCTGTGAACAGTGAACTTAATCAGCTCACCTGTCAGTTGACTGAAGTGCCAGCAGGCAGACCAAGTCAGAGGCATTAGTATCAATTTTAAAGTTGATGATGGAAGACTTGAAGTTTGAGACAAATTATGCTCTTATAAAAAAAACGTAACAGACTGGATACAACTCGTCTGGTTCATCTTTTTAACAGTCAACCGAGCAACACAACAATTGCAGTTCAGTTCCCTGACGATTTTCCAGATGACAGTTGAACATCACCCATTCAGCACCAAACACGCCAAGTGGCTTTCTGCTAAACTCTCCCAATTAAAACCAACTACTTTTCTTGTAACCACTTTAGGAGAATTAGGCTTTTCATCTTCAGTTCTCTTCTATGTTTGATGGACTTCCATTTTCTCATTACTCCGGATTGCTAAATATCTTGTATTGCATGCACGAGTTATGTAAAGAGAAGTTAGATGTTGACAAACATCCTTGCAGACAAGGGATTATAACGATTGAGCTCTTGATTACGTTATGAATTACTGACTGAAAGAGTTTGGTGCACTGTCCAAGAAACCTGCTTTCGAGTGAATGAACGCAAAATAAACACTAAGGTGTAAGAACTGATCATATGACATGCCAGGACATGTGATTGAAAAAGTATTTGCAAAGAATTGCCTGGAGTTGAAAGGGTTAAACGGGAGGTTTGGCGTTTATGACGGCTTTTGGCCTTCTTTTTACCATGAAAGTCACGAGAAACTTGCACAGCCCGAAAAGAACTCTGAGCGGTCATCAGGTTACTTGGTTTATAGCGAGAGAGTATTTTCGCATGAGTTCGGGAGGCTAACACTTGGCGAGCATAACTCACGTTATCGCCTAAATGAGTATCCTGACCGAAGAGTTTGGTGCACTGTCCAAGAAACCTGTTTTTGAGTGAATTAACGCAAAATAAAGACTCAGGTTTGATAACTGATCATACGACATGCCAGGAGATATGATTGAAAATATATTAAGCAAAGAATAAAGTTGTGTTAAAATAATGAGAAGCGAGCAGATGATGAAGGAAAATAAAATGTTGCTTTCGTTAGTCGCCGTTTGTACTAAGAATAACAGTTTGCAATTTTTGTTCTTTAAGGCGCGGCCGTGAAACTGACCAATGTAGGTTCACAGATCGATTGTTGTTTTCGCCTTTGGGTCACAAATCTTTTTAAGCATGCAGTGACTCAGCAGTTCTTTTCATACTGCCGCACTACAAGTTTTGAAACTTGCAGACTGGTTATACAACAAGTTTAAGCCTGTTTTAGAACTAACCATACGGGAAAATGACATGCAGTTATGGAAAAAAAGGCAGTTTCTACTGCATGAAAAATCTTCTCGAAAATCTTCTTTTTTTTTTGTCAAACCGTAGTTGCCAAACGTAGTTTTATTTAAGCATGTCAGTGGACGGATGCGATACATTCCACCTCTTTGTCTTTGGTTCACTTGTTAATACGCAAGTGTTCACGTTTACCGTTTGGTTTGGGGAGGTAACTAATTTATCTATTCACATCGCTACATGTTACTGACGAGTCCCCAAAAGGACGAAACAGCTGTCTGGCACTGCAAATTCTGGCTTTGTCCGATCATTTAATCGCATCTTTATACCGACATGTTTAATATCTCGCAGTATTCAGCCTTGCATTTTCATTTTCCTGTCTTTACAATTTGGCTGAAAGATCTTCAGTAATTGATCCTGCGACAAATTCACTGAAGACGAAGTAACTTTGAATTATATAGTAATACAAAACTTTAGGCGAGTCCTTTCAAATGATTATGTTCAGTGTTTGCTTTTTAACAATCGGTCTTAACAACCAAACGTGACATAGCAAAACGAAGAAAACCACATGTGGTGTTTGAACACTATCAAATTAAAATGTACCAGTTAAAATTCTTACAACTCCCAACAAGTAAAAAACTCAATAAAATTAAAAGGAAATTGCGGTTTATTCCAGCAGCTTCTTTCCCATCGTTAAAGAACACTCATTCACGACTAGCACAACCACTCCCTTCCACAACTCATTTCGCTTACATCTATAGTCGTTTAAGCTACTTTGACTTTTCTTCCGACTTGAAAGTCCTGTTCTGAACTTTGAATCACATGTACCGAAAAGTTGGCCTAAAAACTCGCAACTGATAACAACAGGCTTAAATCGAGTATCAAAAAATTGAAATATGGACAGAATTTCAAAACTAAATTGTTTAGTCGTGCACTGCAACAAAGAGGGAAAACATTGCAACCAATTTAATTATTATTCGTACTGGAAAAATAAACTCGAATCCAGACAGCCAAAATATTATCTTTGCTGAGGTGCAGCTTGGTTTAATAAAGTTCTCGAAAAGTAACTGGCAATGTGCAAAAGTAGCACAAACTCTCACAACTTACCTTTGAAACAGCAGTTAAAGTATTGATCGTCGTGAACGAGTGTTTTGAAAACGGGAACTTGGGATGAAGAGTAATTTTTATAGTCCTCGTGGCAGCGTGAGGTGACGCTTCTGAGTATGATCTACGCTTAGTATCTAAAATAAATATAAAATCTCTCCGACCCTACGTGCAGACGCCATGTAGTATCCGCTCGATCAATCTTACAGCTGTTACTAGACGGTTAATATAAAAATTAAGCGGCTAATTTGCGTAGACTACGTGTCTTAGTGATTTTTAAAAACACAGGAAGTCTCTCTGGACTAGTTTATTTCGTGAGATAAACCTTTGGGTTTTTTTATTTTTTGTACATGATGATTTATACCAAATGTTAAGGTGTTTGAGTTTTTTTTCATAGATCTATCGATTTCTCAGAGAAACGTCAAGGCCACCTATCCCCCCCAATCCCCCACCCACACTCTAACGTATATATGACGTTTTTTGTGGGGAAAATTAATATGTGACGCTTCCCTTACAAAAGGGAGCACAATTATATATCAAAAATGAAGTGTTTCAAACGATGTTTTATAGATAGGTGTCTCTCTTGAATTTCATAAAGGAATTCTATATTAATTAAGAGCTTGTAAACTGATAGGTTTCTGAAAGAATAGTTATTAATCTATTTCATGAATAAACATATTTTTATTATTGATTTCTCAACCATGTATATCCGTACCCCAAGAAGATCTTACAGTTTGGTGAACTGTAACATCCGACCCTATAAGGAACATTTCATTGATAAAGCTAACCGGTTAATAACTAGTTTGTTATCATGTTAATTTTCCGCTGAGGTGACAGCACTTTTATCGGGAACTGGGACCGAGGAACATGTAATTTGCTGAGTAATGATCGTTTTCGGAACTTTGCCATCGAATTCCACTAGGTCGCAAATAGGGTCGAATAGTTGATCACGTCAATGTAATCAGCATGTTATTTTAACCGTATTATGTCACAATACTATTTTCAGGTAAAAATGTAATCCTGCATACTAGCATAAATAGAGTGAAATTTTTAGCGTTTTATTCCGATCAAGCTAGGTGCGCTGATTTTTTCCTGAAACTGACCCACATCTCTCTTTGGTCTTTTTTACATTAATCTCTATTTGTTTGTCTTTGCCTTTGCCTCTAAATTATTGATAATCTCTTGCATGTGACTCCCACTTTCGTTCGGCACTAGTTGCACGTGACTCCCACTTTCGTTCGGCACTAGTTGCACGTGACTCCCACTTTCGTTCGGCACTAGTTGCATGTGACTCCCACTGGGTAAAATCATCAGTGTATTTACACGTATTGATCGAAACTCCTGAGGGACAACAATCGTCAATGTCGTTGATAAACACTCCTCAGGGCTCTTCTATTCCTTCTATATGTAAATGATTTTCATTTTTTCGCCGATGACTCCAATATCTTCTATTCATACAAAAGCCTTACAACTTTAGAAATAATAATTAATGAACAGTTACACTTAGTTAATAAATGGCTTTGTGCCAATAAACTTTTCACTCAACATAGAAAAGTCAAATTTTGCAATTTTTTATCCGCCGCAAAAGAGTTATTTAGTTAAGAAAGCCATTGGCGGCAAAAACCTTTAATATGAAGACAAAATTAGATACGTCGAAATTTCGATTGACAATCATTTAGGTTGGAAACCGCAAATATCATTTTTATCCAAAAAGATAAAAAAATATATTGGAGCATTGTCCAAACTTGGACATTTTATTTCCAGGGATATTCTGATCAATCTACTCTATTCTTTTTTACATACGGCACTATAGCATGGGGAAATACATACAGTTCTACCTATACTCCTTTACACATCCTTCAGAAGAAAGCTATTTGCATTATCACTTTTTCCCAATACCGAGAACATACAAATGCACTTTTTTTTATCAAACTAAACATACTGAAATTGCCTGATCTTATTAATATCCATAATGCAATTTTCGTGTATGATTGTCATTCTGGTCGTCTACCAAGTTTCTTTGATCCTTAAGGTTAACCTAAGACACAACTATAACATACATAAATATAAGAAAGGATCAAAGAAACTTGATAGACGACCAGAATGACAATCATACATGAAAATTGCATTATGGATATAATAAGATCAGGCAATTTCAGTATGTGTGTGTTATGTTTGTAGGGTGTATGACTCGTTAACCGTCACTGGTTTTTTCATATACCCTGTACTCAATTTTTGTAGTACAGCTGAATTGTAACTAGCTTTTGGTAGAGCATTGAGTACAAATAAAGTATTGTCAAAATAACACAAGGTTCGCGTCAAAAACAACTTTTTCTTTACCATAAGTACGGACAAACTACGGAAAACACGACATAAAGTACATTGGTGCCAAAGTTTGGAGCTCGATTGATGAAAAGCGGAATACTCAAAATGTTTTCTTTGATTAGTCTTATCGACAACCTTCACAGTCTCTCGTAACATTCCTAATTATTCTTCAAGAATATGTTAGTAGATACGTATACAAATTTTCTTTGTGTGTGCATATGTAATGCATAATTATGTTTTTGCTTAATATTAGCTTCCTTTGTCCTTTTTATGTTATTATAGTAATAATTTTCCTCTCTACACTATTAGAATATAATATATAAGTTATATATATTACGTTCAGCCAACTGCCTATACACGTAAACCTCTTGTTATTGCAGTTGGCCGAGTACCTTATTTTCTGTTTGCTTACAAATTGTAAAAAAAAATGATTGTAAAAAAGTACTGAATAAATAAATTGAATTGATTAAACACATTCAACGAGGTAGGAGAGATGATCCGCCCAGAGGAACTCCAGCTCTAACTTCACCACTACAAGAAAGGTAAGCCTGCAGTGTCCTCCCGGAGAGATAGTTTTGGACCCCTTTCCAGAAACTGCGAGAGATGTTCATGGTAGCCAGTTTTTTGAAAGTAAAATGGCGTGATCAAGGAGGTGGAACGCTTTAAGTCCATTAAAAAGGCGTGAATCCCGCGAGATGGACTCTTTGGCTCGGCGGCATTTAACCAGTCTTGAGTTAAACTCCTGTGCACTGTTACAGTAATGTTATGTAACAAGATATAAATTTGGTTTTTCTAAGAAGCTAACGTGGGAAAAGCAGATATCGCATAACATTGAACTTAGAATTATATGGCTGATGCAATTCCCATGTAACACGTAATACTTGTTCAGATGTTCTTCTCAGCCAATCAGTGATAAGGAGTACATTTTGTTTAATACGTAAGCCATAGTTTTTCAACACACATTGATTTCTGCTTTGAGTCGTGTAACAACTGCGAGCTACCACAGTTGTTCGAAACCCGTTTTAGTAGAAGTCTGGAACTGCTCGGAAAACCGTCAGTAACCAACAGAAACGAAAAGGGTCAGAGGAAGCGGTAACATCGACACCCTTTTCAAAAAATATACTTCTTTAGTGCCTAGTGAGGCGTTTGTTTAACGGTTTGGTTTGTACGGAAAACGATCCCCAGTGTCTTTCGCACATGTAAAGTTCCGAGCAAATGCAAGAAATAAAAGCTCTACCAACATAAAATGGAAGTAGCGAGAAATTAATTTTTAACAGTAAAAATCATTTTAAGTTAGAAACTGGTAAAAATTAAAGATGCGCTCTAACTTTTCTGAAGTTGAGTATGAAATGCTGAAAAAACACTAAAGCCCTGGAAACTTCAAGTCTTATATTATTACATACTGGGCCTCACAACATGTATCACGTCTTTTATTACAACTGAACTGGGCCTCACAACACGTATCACGTATAATATTACAAACTGGGCCTCACAACATGTATCACGTCTTTTATTACAACTGAACTGGGCCTCACAACACGTATCACGTCTAATATTACAAACTGGGCCACATGATCACAACACGTATCACGTCTAATATTACAAACTGGGCCTCATGATCACAACACGTATCAAGTCTAATATTACAAACTGGGCCTTATGATCACAACACGTATCACGTCTAATATTACAAACTGGGCCTCATGATCACAACACGTATCAAGTCTAATATTACA
>JAOBAT010096969.1:0-16569 GCA_026413305.1 Hydrozoanthus tunicans | reverse complement strand
CATCTGAGTTCCTGGCATGACGTCACAACCTATCTAATTTGCATATTTGAAAAACCTTAATATCTCAGCAACTAAAAAAGTTATTTTAATGAAATAAACGACAGTTTTCCTCTTTTTCGACATACTTTCTAATACTCTAAGTTACCCGATTCCGATATATACACTTTAACAGCTCCATAGGTTTGAAAATTACTTATAATATTATCTGAAAGTGCAACTGAAGCGAAATCTTCAAACTAATTTAAAATACTTAAAATTGAGGTTTTAGCCATACAATTTCTGCTGGGAAAGTTGTAACTGGTTTTAAAAATAAATTTTGCAGAAAATTACTGTGAAAACTTTTTAAGCTTGTTGGATATGTGATGTTACATGGTTAGAAAGCCAGGAGATCAATATCATTTTTGGTTTTCCAGCCAAGTTCATACGCCATGCTACGCATGGCCCAGTGCTCACTAGTGCACTGTAAATGCTAATATAGAGCAGCTTGAAGTCCTTCAAACCATGTGACATCATCTAAATCGCCAGCATTATCTTGACCTTTGTTCACACTGAATGCACTATTTTGAATGCTTACTTCAAGCACTTTTATCCATTTACAGTTGAAAAGAAGTGTTGGAAAAGAACATAAAGCTATAAGATTACCAATGACAAAATGTCTTCAATAGCATTTTCTGATCCAACTTACTTTCTTCTTTTTTGTCCTAAAACCAGAGTAGGTTCCTTCAAAGTCGTCTTCTTCAGGCTCTTCTTCTGAAGAATACTGGGAGAGAAGTTTAGAAGAAAGACCACTAAATATAAACTATACTGAATATGACAAGTTACACACTCATGCCTCTTGGTTAAGGATGTAAAATTTAAATAGGAACCAAAGTGTATACTATCATGAATGCTGAAATCTGATTGGCTAACATACTTATTACCTTATATATTGAGCAATAGACAGCAACTAGCAAAACTGTGTGATTTGTGATTTTTTATTTCATAAAAATGTGAATTATTTAAACATATTGTGTTTTTTCAACAAACATGGAATAAAACTTGAAGGTAGTATTAATACTAGTTGGTTTCTGCTAAAACAGTAAGACTACTTTTTGTCATTTTCTGGTAGCCTAATTGACTATTGACTCATGGAAAACTCCACTTTGAAATTCTAGTTGTTAAATAGACATAGTCTCTCAATTTCTTAGGGCAGGTGTTAAGATAAACCATACTTTTGATGAAATGATCATGGCAAATTAAGGGAAGTGCTTCCAGTGACAATACATGTCTGAGATGGAAAAATCAGAAAGAGCAACACCTATCCAACAGAAAACAACTCACTTCATGTTATTTTCCTATTGTAGCCTTTGAACTCTGGGGAAAAAGCTGAAGTTCTCAGAACAACTCAAGGTAAAAAATAATTTTAAAATTAAATCACAACACAATATATATATAATCAATAGATCTTACCTCCATTGCATCTCGATCATTCTCCATTAATTCACCTTTATTTTCAAGAGGTTTAGCACCCTAAAAGATAGCATGTATGACTGAATTGTGATCTAAGAAACCACCTACAAAAACAAATATTAATCTTACTAACAAAAGAAAAAAAGGTTTATAATGACTGGCTCTATGTTCTGCAACAAAGATGAGTCTTTTTAGGGTTAATTTTGCAGAGGGGTTTTCTATATCTGGTCACCATTTCAATAAAAAAGAAATAGCATCAAAAGTTTTATAGTACATAAAAAATTGATCATCATCATCATCAATAGCATCACCATCACCGCAACCATCATTATCATCACAAACAACATCATCTTAACATCACTATCATTATCAACATCACAATCATCATTAACATCACTATCATCATCACTATCAACATTATCACTACCCTTATTGTCAACATCACCACCATTATCAACATCACCACCATCATTACCATCATTAACATCACTATCATCATCACCATCATCATCATCAACAACAACACCACTATCATCATGATCAAAACCACTACCATTGCCATAAACACAATCACCTTAGTTACCACCAATCAACATCATCATCATCATTACCATAGCAACATAAAAAGGGTTAACTGAAAACTTGCTTTTCAATCAATAAGTTGTTCACAACCACATAATACACAAACAGCTCAAACTATAAGCAGCCAAGAGGGGATTCAGAGGAGCTCTGAACAAAAGGCTTTCCTTTCTCAATGCAATCACTACCACTATGCCGCTATTAATCATCATCATTGGCACAAATAATATACTTACAGTTTTCTTGGTAACTACAGTCTTGATAACAGTCGTCACTTTTCCTTTTGAGGTACCCTTCTTGTCGCCACCCTGTACCTTCTTTACCTGATAACACGACAAAATTATGTTAATAACCTTTGCAATAGTCAGGACCACTGGGGACTGGAAAAAATTTTCAGAGGAAGGGGCACTAGGGCCAAAAGATGGGTGATCTGATTGAGTTTACAAGAAGGACACTCCCTTTGTGCAGCATTGGAGGAAAGGAGGAGGGAAGCTAAGGTTAAAAGGCAACCTTTTTTTAATGCTTGAGGCTAATTAAAGGGATGGACTAACTTATTCAAGAAATTTGTATGGGTTAAGATTTCATCACTCAAGACACCTCACAATAACTACTAAAAAATTTGCTTCTATGCTATTTCAATCTTGACAAAAAGCAAATGTAAGTGTCATTTTTTCAATAGAGGTTTGAGAATGGTTGCCACTACCTAATGCTTTCCTAACTGAAAGAAATTAAAGTTTGCAATCTCAAACCTTACCTCCGAGTTGACCCCCTCCATGAAAGCATCTAAAGGATCAATGTCTTCAGCTTCCTGATTTGAAATAAAGTTATTGTTAAATCCAGTAATAGTGTTTTCCCCTTGGCACAAGTTAATAATAAAATTATATATAACAACCCACTATTTTAATGTAAAAGGTAATATCGTCATTTCTATCATGCATAATTCATATTTCTAAAAGTTTTGTGAATACTGTACAATAAAAACAATGAAACATAACAGCTTAACAGGTTCCAATGCTTTAGGCATTTATTACTAAATTAAAAAAACACTAACAAGCAATGTCAGCAAGATCTGTATTACTTGAGGTTACCTGAGGTTACTTGAGGATTCCTTTGTGTTTATGACAGAATGTGTTGGAATAACATTGATTTTAAACAAAAGCTGGTTTAAATTATATTTTCTATCAGGAGTTAACAAAACAGAAGCTATAAAATTATACTTTTTCAAGAACTCATAGGGTTTGGTACCACAGTACCTACCTCATTACCTTTCCCAAGAATATTTAGTTGTACAGTATGCTTTCAAAGAACCTACTTAACTTTTCAACAGTTCACAGAATCTTTGGTAGCAGAGTACTTACATCTTTTCTCTTTCCAAGAACTCAAAGGTTTTTGGTAGCACAGTACTTACCTCTATATTTCCAATAATTCAGAGGATATTTAGTAGCACTACTACTTAATTTTTCCAAGAATTCACAGGATCTTTGGTAGCACAGTGCTAACCTCCATACTTCTTTTAGGAATTCAAAGGATCTTTAGTAGAGCAAAACTGACCAACTTAAGTTAACTTGCCTCTTTACCTTTTCCAAGAATTTAAAGGATTTTTGGTAGCACAGTACTTAGTACCTCTTTACCTTTTCCAAGAACTCAAAGGATTTTTGGTTCCACAGTTTTTACCTCTTTACTTTTCCAATGATTCACAGGGTCTTTAGAAGCACAATAATTACTGTCTTAATTTTTCCAAGAATTCACGTGATCTGTGGTAGCACAATACTTACCTCTCTAGATACTTCTTCCATGAATTTCAAAGGATCTTTTGTTGCACAACACTTATCTACTATAGTATTCCAAGGATTCACATGATCTTTAGTAGCACAGTGCTTACCTCCAAACTTCTTCCAGGAACTCAAAAGATTTTTAGTGGCCTAATACTTACCTACTTAAGTTTTATAAGGACTCACAAGATCTTTGGCAGAACAGTGCTTACCTACTTAAGTTTTCCAAGATTCATAGAATCTGTAGTAGCACAATACTTACTTAGTACTTAACTTTTCCTAGAATTCACAGGATTTTGGTAACACACAACTTACCTCTTTACTTTTTCCATTTGTCACTCCCCTTGAAGCATCCTTTGGATCTATAGTCATGATAAGTCTTGACTTAAACATTTTAGGAACAAACAGCAAACCCTTAACTAAAAGCACACACACAGTCAAGTTTACTTTCAGAAAATTAGAGTATACCAGACTAATGATCCTGAAACTTTGCACTATAAACAAACATGTGTTATAGAGATAAAGGTTGTTTTGTAACTTTTTTCCTGTGGATTCCCGACATTGACATCACAACTTTGGTAATTTGCATGTATTTGAAAAACCTTTTTAAAAAACAAAATAGTTCATTAATTAATGAAATAAATGATATTTTTTCTTCTTTTTCAAAAACCTTTCTAACTTACTAAAGTTTGTGATATTGATGGAGAGAATTCATCAGACAAAGCAAACTATTTGCGATGAAAAGTGAAATTCTCCCAATCTTAATCAATGAAAAGTAGGGGCTCAAGTTGGGAGAATTTACCAACTGAAAACAACTGGACTGAAAAGGATAATTATTTAGGGGTACAAAGTTCAACTAATAATTTATCATTACTCAAACTATAATAATTAGTTAGTTAGCTAATCAATCGTTATCTTTAAATGTAGTTTATTAACTTACCCTTGTTTTCCCCCTTGTTCTCCTGTGGAGAAAACCGATATAAATGATTAAAATTGCAAATGTATCATCTGGTATCAACCCTTTTTAGGGAGTATTATAATTATGGGCTGCTTTTCCAGGAAAACTTGACGACCTCATTTTAAAATCAGATAAAATAATAAACAATTGATCATGATAAAATCTGCAAACATAGGCCCCTCTAGATGTAATACCCAGAGATTTAAGTGTTGGACCTTTTGAATAGTATCATTTACATGTCCCAAACGAATGGTCAAACTTGTTGACCCAGGAGGGGATGGAGATGGGGGGCAAGGTGAAACAGTTTGTTTCATAGTTACCTCAGTGCAATCCTGTTCTACGTCTTCCTCATCCTCCTCGTCATCCTCATCATCATCCTCCAAACTCCAGTTTTTCTTCTTCTTCTTACCTTCAGCTTCCTCTTTCTCTGCTTCAAGTGCTTGCTGTTCGGCTCTCTTCTTGGCTCTCCAAGCTTCAACCCTAATCAAAAAACAGAAAACCCTTTCTTAAAGAAGAAATTACTTCTTGAGTTCTGGGTTATAGTTAGCCATGGACAGCAAAATAAGTGATGTCCCCACATTAACCATTTTTGAAAGACTTTTTTTCCTTCTTTTTAACTTATGATTTCGTTTTACCATTTCAACTAGTAGTACTTACAGACAATGTATTTTAATATTTTTATAATGTATCTTTGTTAATGTATTTTAATATTTTAACACAATTATTATGTAGTAAAATATGTTTTAGTGTAGGACCTTTTAAAATAACATATCTGTGACAAAGTTTTCTTTACAAAGATTATTACCACTACTAGCTGTTCCCTCAGTTAAGGTAAAGGTTTGATACAATTCAGATTGTGTTATCAATTGATTGTTTACAATTATTTCCCTCTCGTCTTTGCTCTCAAGTCAAATCATTGTGACTATGAACAGTAAGTTATTCAGTTCATTATCATGGCCTCAACAATGTCACACATTGCATGCAAAGCGTAGAGGTGGCAAGAATCCGCAAGCCAACAAATTTGCTGTGGTAAAAGTGCCAAAAATGAAATGAATAACTTACTTTTCAGTACAACAGATTAGTTTGAGAGCTAAGTAAACCAGCATAGTAATAGTGGCTGTTATCACTATAATCAAATGACATCAAAAAACGAAGTTTATTTTTATTGATAGGAACAAATATTATAATCAATATAACCCACTGGTATTTTCTGAAAGATCTCATTAATAATTAAATCAGACTAAAAGAATCAAGTACCTCTCTCTTCTTTTTTGCATTTCCTCTTCAAGCCGATTCTGTTCAGCATCCTAACAAACAGTTAAAAAGTAAGTAGTTTTATTATTTAAAAATAAGTTAAACACTCAAGCAAAATACGGTTCCAAGGAATAAAAAACTCACATTTGAAAAGTTGAGCACAAATAAAATTACTTCACTTAGCAACATTTCCATTAAAACTAAATCTAATTATATATTGGCCCAGCTCCTACAAACCTGATTAGTACTAACCCAGGGTTAATGACCATGACAACCAATAGGTTTTATTAAGAGTTAACCCTAGGTTAAGTTGATTAGGGTTTTGAGAAACCAGGCCCTATACACTAAATAACTGGATCTATAAAGAAGGGTAAAATCTTAATCATTTAAAAACGCACATGTACATATTACTAAAACTACTATAACAATTTACCTTTATAAAGATTTTTGATCAACTGAAAAATAGGGAGCTGAAATATCAAGGACCGTGCTTTTGAGGGCTTTCAAAAAGCACTCTTTTTACTTGCACTTTTCCATCACATATGGCTAGCTTGCTTTACTCTTTGCTGAGTAACACTTTGTGGACAGAAAAAGATTAAAGTTTTCTTCTCAAAGGTAGATGAAGATCAACAAAATTTTTTGTAGATCATTCTCCTAGTTGTAAATCTTTAAAATAGAAATTTTGCATAGTAATCTTCACAATGATGTCAAGCAATGACCAGCATGGTGCATTCCAATGTGCAGCCATTTATTTCAATATTGGTTTCTGCCATCCTCGCTTCTTACCACTCCCTAATACTACAATAAAATCAAACTCCTGACCATTACATAATGAACTATTCATTCCCTTACAGGCCTGCACAAATTGAAAAGTTGCTTAACCTAAGGGTGGGTTAAGCAAATATTTTATTTAATTTTTTTCCCTGATAGTGGGAACATTGGGAAATCAATGTGTGCTATTACTAATTAGCATGGACTGTTGTAACAAAAATTCCTTTCAAAACTGCTAAAACAAACAATTGACAATTAACAAAATGTGGAGAACTCTTAAAAAATTAAGTCAAAAACAATATCTATGATGATGTAAAGTTAAGTTTTGGTATCTTCAAATTACATTCCAGTTTAATTGTTTTAGATCAAAGAGAACTTTTTATTTTTTAAAATTTTCATAAGATAAAATACTGCACAGACAAATGATTGAATATATTTTGTGAATTACCTTATACTTACTTATATGATTTTACTTTATACAAAGCTGGCACTAGTACTGTCTACCTTCTTTTTGGATTAAAACTAAGAATTTTTTAAAAAGTATTGTAGAAAGATCAAAAAACAATCAGTTGCCAATCAATGCCGGGGATTCCCACACAATAATGTTTGAGGAAATCAACATGTACAACATTCATTGAACCGTTAGACTGCATCTTTAAAAATCAATCTTTGGGAGCAAGTGCTAAAAAAGTTGAAACAGTTGGAAAGCCGATGAAAAATTTGCTTTTTGTTTTGTTCTGGATGGTTCTGTTATAATTAACAAAACATCACCAACAACTTTGAAAAGAGAATGCACATCTTCATTGGGCTGTGTTTTTCAAAGGCTTTGAAGGTAGCAGGATTTATAGAGCTAATAATGTTAACAACATTTTTTGTAATTAAAACCGTTACATTTGCATCTCAACCCGAGAAATTCAGAAAGCAGTCAATACAGACACACACGAATGAAAAATGAGTTATGCACACCAAAACTGGCTTTAACAGTTGCATAAACAATTATTGTTCATGCTATTTGTGCAGGCCTGCGTTAAATCTATCAATTTGCCTGCTACAGGACTCGCACACCTTGTCTTCACCATAGCCTTTCCTCTCTTCTGCACCTTGGTCTTTTACTTCTTTATCATTCTAGAAAAATATGAACAATAACTTCCAAAGCAACAACAACTCCAATAACATTCACTTGGTAAAATCAGTTTATGATAGACTGACTGGTTCTGATACCATTGTTGCATGTCATTACTTTCCTTTTTTTGTAGTAAATTAGTTTTGACCCAGAACAAAATACAAAAATCTAGCCAGTAAAACATTCTCACTCAGAATGTTCTGGATCAATCTACAACAAAGCAACTTTGTACACTCTATCTAACTTCTCTTTTCAGTTTACTGGCTTGCACAACCAGTTTGTGTACAGACTATAAACCAAACCAACTAGAAAAAGAATTACAAAAGTTTTTGCCACTTGAAGTTTTAGGGTGGTTGAAGTCCTGTCCCCTCATTAGGTATTGAATCAGCTTTTCATCCAATTTCACCATTTTCATTTGATTTCATCAAGTTACTGTTTAATTTCTCACCAATGCAATGGGCAGTTTTTCAGAAAAGTTAAATCATAATAATTATAATAAATGTGTAACAACTTATAATCAGTTTATAATCAAAGTAATAAAAGTTATTAGGGTTTCTGAGTTATGCTCAAATGGTCACTAACAATAACATTGAGTCCTCGGGAGTGAGCATTTCTGATACAATTACTAAATTAACTTAATTCTTTGAGCACCTAGCTTTGACTTATGTTTTCGTTTGTGACCAATCAAAAATCAAAACATAAAAAGATTAATGTCTGCTTGCATCACAACTAAAGTCAATAACAAGTATATAACAATCACAGTAGGTTTACGTACAATAGACAACTGAATAAATCAACACTTTCAGTATATTGATTCAGTTGTGAAGGAGTTTCAAACAAATTATGTTAGCTATAGTAGAAAAAGTTCATGCAATACCTCTCTTGTTTTTTTGGCATCTCTTTCCTTGTCAGATGAATCGTCCTCTTCTCGTCTACGCTTATCTCTTCTGCAACAAGCCACAGACTGGTTTTGACATTTGTAAAGTCTATCCAAAATTATCCTAACTTTGTCATTGTAAAAATAAAACAGATCAGAATGTTGTTCTTAAACAAGTTTACCATCCTTTAATTAGTGAAAGAAACCCAAATGAAAATTAAAACAAGGGCATCTCTTTTTCATATACCAAAACAATAAAAATGGATCAATCAAAGTTTTATAATACACCGAATACAGAAACAAAATATAAATTTAACTGGCCGAAACATTAAAATAACAAGCTAAAATTTATTTTGTTTAGTATCGCCTGCAGCATTTAATAATAATTGGTCCTGATCCAAAAAATAAAGGAGTGGTACACCTAGAGTTCGTTTGTTTTCAGATAGTAAGGGCCAGTGGTATGGCCTCACTTGAATTTATATACTGTATAAAGTTTACATATATGCCACTGAAGGATAACACTCAATGATTAATCAACTGTACTTACCTAATTGTTATGTGACAAATGGTTAAATTATATGAATTTTACAATCTTTATAAAAATCACCAAAAATTTAAACATAATTAATTTATTGTAAACAGAGATTAACAAATATTACTTACCCACTCTTGGACTTTTTATAGTCTCTTTCTCTACTTCGGCTTCTAGATCTTGAGGCAGACCTTCCTCGACCTGGGGATCGACTTCTTGAGCGCCTTCTCCTGTCCCTATCCTTGTCTCTATCCCTGTCCCTGTCCCTGTCCCTGCCCCGATCTCTGTCCCTTTCCCTATCTCGGTCTCTATCCCTGTCTCGGTCACGAACTCTTTCTCTATCCCTGTCTCGGTCACGATCTCTCTCTCTTTCTCGACGATCTCTGTCCCTATCCCTTCGGCTACTTCTGTCTCGGTCACGGCTACTTGATCTCGACCTTCTTCTTCTGCTCTTTTCATAGCTTCTACTTCGAGACTGACGTCTTGTACTCTTCTTTTGATAATCCCGTTCTTTACTTCTAGATCTGCTTCGAGAACGACTGCTAGAAGAACTACTAGGAGATCTCCTCCTCTTTTTCTGGGGTGTTGGTGATCTTCTTCGTCTGTCTCTTTCCTTACTTCTAGACTGTGATCGACGGCTTCTTTCTTTGCTACGTGAGCGAGATTTTCTTTTCCGCCTTTACACAAAGTAAGAAATAACAACAAAATCTTAATTTACACAAACACAATGACTGGTCAATTTGAAGTCCATGGAACTCAGGGCTCAAAGCTTAGTTTTTCATAGTAACAAGCTGGCTTCTTGAGCCAAAATTTTGGTTGCCTAAATGCAAGTTTTAGTAGCCATGTATATTATATTCTAATGTGCAATCTGTAAATATGTCTGCAACTGTAGCTGTGTACTCAAGAATAAAAAATTGCATAATTTGTATCTTGATTATTTTGTTGCCCAAGAGAGCAGAGAGGTGCCACAAATTTTCAACAATCATTTTATTAAAACAATTTATATTTCTTAGTTGATCTGTCACAAAGATTCAACACAATCTTGTAGTAGCTAGCTGGCTAAAATTTCGAAAGAAAAACTACCAGCAAGCATTAATTTTTGGAAGCATTGGACACTTATAGGTGTCAAGTCAAGCCTTATAAACTGGTTAATATCTCCTAAGAGTGCAAAAAATTTTAATATCTCAAAGGATAGACCTTGCCAAATGAGGAATAGCGCCCAAAAAAATTGTGTACAAAATTCTTTTATGGTTCTCAAGATATTAATATTTAATGTTTTAGCCTGATGATGTCACTTTGTTTTTAAGCAATTATTTTACTTTGTTAAAAATTCTGCTGCTAATCTATAACCTTTGGATGAATTTGAGCCAAACTTTGACCAATGATCTATCTACCTTGAGAAACATTGGCTCAATTCATCCAAGGATTATGGATTGGCAACAGATTTTTAGAAAAATGCAAATCTGTCTGAAAACAAAATGTCATCAGTTGAAAACATCAACATTTTGACACAATTTTTTCACTGCCATTCCTCATTTAGCAAGGTCTATCCACTGACGTAATAGAAATTTTAACTTCATAGGCACTTAAAAATAAGTCTAGCTATAGTCAAACCTCAAATAATTGATTTTTGAAACTTTTTGATTATCCAGACTTGCTTAGAACTCTGGTCAGGACTTTAATTTTAAACTTCATGAATAATCTTGAAAAAGAGTAAAAAAGATGGTTAATTCTTTTAAATCTTGTGTGATTTGTCTCACTTAAAAAGTTTAGATAAGTGGGATGAGATAAATTATGCATTCATACTGTTGCTCCTTGAAACAAACAAGCATGCTTGAACTTTTCAGGTTTTTTTAATGTACATTTAGTCTAGTACTTGAAATAGCAACTTTTTTATACTTTTTTATTCAGTACAAACACAATCATAACACAGAGATTGTACAATTAGATAATCTTTTCAAAAATATGTTTAGACTATCTTCTTGAAGTTCTTCGTTTTCATTTCTATCACATTAATCAAGCCTTGCCCTGAGAAAAATTGCAGACACACTGAAAATTGTACACCTCGGCTCAGTTAAGCATGTGATTTTGTTCTTACATGTTTAATTATATTTAAATGCAAATTTTACACTTACAAAATCGTTATTTCAACAAAAAAAGTTTTCTCTCTTGCATAAAACGTATTTTAGCAAACATGTTACTTTAACAACTGAATCTTTTTGTACAGACCGACCTTACGAGAAAAAACCTTCTTGAGAAATGTTTACTTTTGAATCACAGAAATTTGTTTGTTTTTCAAAGTATTATGTTTGTTTAATAAGTTTCTAAATCTCATCTACAACCTGGCTACAACCTCGCTTGTTTGCTCTTTGGCTATAATAAGTTTTAAATATTTGATGCTTTAGACATGTAAAAAAAAAACTTGCATCAAGGCATTTAGACGTGTGCGGAGACATGCCGGAGCGATTGCGCGCCACTCAGGGCAAGGCTTGATTAATGTTTCATTAACCCTATAAGCCTGAAAATTAACAGGCCCAACATATCCATAAATTCTCCTAATAAACCGAAACTTTTTATTTTACTAGTTAAGCATAATTTCCCTTTTCATGTTCAGTAATGTGCTACCTATAATCATTTCCCAGTCTCTCATTACCAAAATACTGCATGAGTTATGTAAGGAGAAGTTAGATGTTGATAAACTGGCTTGGACTGAAAAGATCAGTGTTAAAAAAGCCTGTAGAAGTGATGACTTATTTACAAAAAGAAATGAAATTTGGGCTTTCAAAGTTGTAAAAAAACCACTCAATTTTTTGTTTTTGAAAACATTCACTAAAAACCATTAAAATTAAGCTCTTTTAAAAAGATATTCAGTGAAATTTTCATTAAGTTGTTCTAGCAGTACCCATTTCAATGGTTTTCTGTGTTCTTACTCACTGTAAACAACAAACACATATAACTAATACATAAACAATGGTTATAATCAAATTCCTTCCTAAAGAAGTTTTTATTTTAATACTCACTTGCTTTCACTTCCCATCTTGTAATTGTTGTATAAAAGATGTTACTTGTTACAAAGCAACTACCTGAAAATAAATAAGTTAATACATTTTATTTGGAAAGAACCACTCTTAATGATCTAAAAACTAAACTTGCCTTTTTCGACAGAAAACATGACGTTTTTGCATATCCAACAAGAATCATTGTTGGTAGTACCTTGTTTTTTAGTAAATGCAAAACTTAAGTTTAAAAATCAATTCTATGTTTCATGCAAGAACAACAGGACAAATTGTTTTCAATCCAAAGCAAACCAACTGACCATAATTTCTGAAAATGATGGCAAACTTAACCATTATTCCTAGCACGTAATTGCCTTAAACTGCCCATAAAAACACCTTAAATTCAACATAAACAGTGTTGTTAGTAAAATAGTTTTGCCAACTGAATCTTGTTTAGTGGTGCTAGGTTTGCAAGGCATTGTGGTAAAAAGTACGGCCTCTGTCTTTTTCAGAATGGTCAGTTAATTTGATTGGTTCAATCAACTTCAGTAGTCAACTAATCTTTGTGATGTTCATTTGCTGAACCAACGAAAAAAACAATCAAACCTCTAAAGACTGATTTAGGTTGGACATTTCTGTTCAGTTTGGTTCATTCAACTATGCAAAAAGATTGAGAAACAAAACTACACTGTTATAATAAAATCAAAATTGCTTTAACTTGATGAAGTGATGATGTTTGATGAAAGAGATTTGTATTGGTCACTGTTCTCTCATTTATCAATCTCCTTGCCCTTCAGCACACGGCAACAAAGTGTAACTTTTTCTTTTAACCTAATACTATAACCTTTAACATTACTAAGGGTAATTTTTTCAAATGACCACTGAAAGTTCTTGGAAACTCCATACAATGAATACATTCAATTATTATTATTTTTGTCTTGGTAGCTCGCTCGTATTATTATGTTTTTTCTATTGTTATGGCACCATGCTGGAAGAAAATGCCCCTCAAAACAGTTATCTTGGTTTACGAGTTTCAACCACTTCAATTTGCCAAAATAAATCAAACAGGAATACAGAAAACAGTAATCATATAGCCCAGGTTCCTGTCATGAATGATACTGTTATGGCACATTGTTGCCAAACTAACCCAAAAACTCAAGTTCTAACCTTTTGTATTTGTTTCTCTTATTTCTTTTAGCAAATAGATGTAATAAGTGCTTTGACAACACTACAGTGTTGCAGCAGGCAACATGCCGAGTGGCTTTAGTCGTGTATACCATAAGACCACAAACCTTAGAAGTCAAACTCACTTCAGATGGAAACATAAAACAGGCTACTGATCCACAACGTACTCGGTTACCATAATTTAATAAAGAATTTATCAATTTCTTTGAGTTTATAGTTGTTGTAGCTTAGTCACTTCATAACTCTTTCTTCCTGCCATTTTCCATGCCATGCTTGGTGAGCAAGGAGTACTAACTGGTAAGCGGTGTTGCCAACTACAGCATGACCCGGATGATGAAGACGCGCTTTTCAGCGCAGCTTTATATGGGGTGCTGATTCGTCAAAATTCTAATCTCCAAAATTTCCATCCCTAATTAGAAAACAAACGTTCTGATCAAAAACTATTCGTGCTAAACTAAAACAAGTTAGTGCCAATCCAAAAAAAGTATTTTGCTGAAAATTCAGTATAATAATAATAATAATAACAATAACCGTTTTTAGTACACATTATGTGTTGCCTCATGCTCAATGCGTTTACAATTATTAACAGTCAATGCCTGGGGTATAGAGGGTCTTAGATAGTCCGCTATATACGGCTCACATTCATATTTCTTAAGAGTTGCCCTCAGTTAATAGAAAAAACAAACCATAACACCGGGATCACCCTACTCTTTATCAACAAGTGTTGTGGGTTCTTTTAAGTCCCCCGATAGCAGAGCTGTCAACCCCCGAAATCCCCAAACCTTGTGAAACATCAGCACAAGGCAAGTTGTTCTGGATTCCTTTCCAATAGTGGCCCGACCTATTAACGATGCGGTTTTAAAATAGTCTGGGAACTGAATGTTAATATATCCATGTGTGGTCTAGGATGCCACTGGGGGAGTGGCAGGAGACTGCAGGGTAGTGGACCTCAGCTGGCGAAAGCTTGCAGTGTAAGGTGTCACAGGGTTATTTTGGATCTTTCCTAAAACATCCCGAGGCTCAGGTTTACCAGGGACGATACCTTTATTTGCTGGTGTACGCTCTTAACTTTTCTTGCATCATGCATGCTAGGCTGAGAGCTCGAACCGAAGTGACTAAAACTAGAGCTAGGTCTTTTTCATCATGCTGTTCAACGAGATCCATTATTGTCTCGTCACCTTGGAAGTTCACAGGCCTAGCCTAAATTTCTTAATGAACTTGGCTCATAATATAGATTTTAGACTAAATTATCAATCTACTGAACTTGACCGCTCAGAAATTCATTGATAGTAGGTAAGCCCGCACAAGATGTATTTACACCAAAAAGATCCACTGACGGCGTAGCAAGGTTATAAATATTCACGCGGGGCAATCATGAGACTTTCATAATAATAACGAAATTGTCAACAATATCTCCCGATTCTCTAAGCCAACAGATTTGTCTCTGTAGTGTAAAATTGTTAGTAAAGATTTTGAAATACGACTGATGATAATTTGGTGTAGTTACAAAGGGCTGGCAAAAAAGGTTTGAGCGAGCGCCGAAGGCGCGAACCTTTAGGGGGGTCCGGGGGCATGCTCCTCCGGGAAATTTGGCAAACTACACTGACTGAAATGCCAATTCTGCGTAATTTTGGGATATTTTCAAAAAATATATTATAAGTAAAATTTTATATTAGTTTCTAGAACAATTATGAAATAGATTAAATTAGGTGTTGAATACGGTAATTTAGAAAACATGGAAAACCGGGTGAGTTTGACTACCATGCGGGTGAGCGGGTGACGAGGCTTGAAATCTTGTGACACCCGCTCAATGCGGCTTAGTTGACAGCTCTTTGGTATGAGATATTGAGAGACTAAGCCTACAGTTTAACCACTAGGCCTAGATAAAAAAAAATCCGGATTTTTGGACCTTAAAAGATTTTTAGAAAATTTTGAGATTATTATAGAAGTGAAAATATTTTTTCTAGCATTATTAGTCATTTTTAAAAAAGCATTTTTGGCAAGATTCTTACCAATGAACAAATTGCTGCCTTATGGGTAGTCGTACTTGTTATCGATGTTAAATTGCTTTGGACGAATAATTTTGATATCAATAAGTTTATGCAACCACAAGCTACCTGTTATCGTCAGGTGTAAATTTTATCTGATTCGGTTCTGAGTCTGAGCTAGAGCTGTCAACCCCCGAAATTCCCGAATTCCAGTTCCTCATACAGTTCTCAGTTCTTTTGCCACTTTGTGTGATCTCATTTTCTCAATATTACAAGTCGGGAATGACGTCACAACCCCGTCCCCTGAAACGCGGTCGTATACGCGTAGCCAAGATGTCTGAAAGTTTGAGAAACTGTAGAAAAAAATTGAACAAACTTCAATTTTTTTTGCAGAAGTACTTTAAAATGTATATGAAATGATTTGAACCAAAGGAAATTTTTAGCGTTATATGCACTTTAAATAGTCATCATAACCATCCCCCAAATTAAACGGTGCACGTGAACACTTGCGTGACGAACACGCATCCTTCCACTGACATATTTAAATAAAACTACGGTTTAAAAAAAACATTGTAAAACGCTATTACGGTTTGACAAAAAACAAACCTGTAAAGCGCTAGAACAATAAGATGTAAATTGAAAAAAACATTTCGGATATTGAAACATATAAACTGTGATGCAATGACCGTTTCGAAATGCCTTGATAAAACCAGACGCAGGGGGGCCGGAGGGGGGTTGACAGAGCTAGTACATTAAAAATGCAATCTTATTTTCTATACGAGTGAACAAAAACACGAACCTGGAAGCTGAAAACCCCGGGGGGTGGGGGGGGGTACTTCAGGGTCAAAAGGGTAGGGATGACCGTCGGAAAAGTCCTCAAAATACCCTTAAAAATACCAAGGGATAAAAATTTTCTACCTTAAAAAATACTTCTCGGTTTTAAAATTACCCTAAATAATATACCAATTAAAAGCTCTTGGTTTAACATCGTATTTCTTTTTACGACCCCTAAAAAATACCGGACGGGCAATTCAAACCCCTAAAAAATACGACGGTCATGCCTACCATCCCAATGTAGAGAGTAC
>JAOBAT010096968.1:7119-39814 GCA_026413305.1 Hydrozoanthus tunicans | reverse complement strand
GGGTTTGGGGGGGGGGGGGGGGGGGGGAAGGGGGAGTAAAGTAAAAGAGGGTTATATTTAACATGTAAATTGTACTCTAAATATTGCTTAACTATGCTGGTCTAATTCTACAACAAGGGTACAAGTCCCTTCAGTCAGAGCTCAGCCCCAATTCATGCCAATAGTTGCAATAATTCTACAAAAAACACAACACCCATAATCTCTTTTTAACTTCTCAAATCTAGTTCCTAAATAAAGAGATTTTCTAAATAATAAAGCAATCTAAAGCATTTTTCTTCATTTAACACATGTACACATCCCCCCTTTAGTTCAAATCATCTCAACCCACAAACCCCAACTTGCAAGCTAGTTGTAGGTCAGAGTTTCAGCGCTCTCCATCTGAAAACCTGTCAACTCAACAAGAGATTGAGCAGAACCAGTAAAGTTTTCTGGAAAACCTTGCAAATTATCTTTTTATTCCTCTTAATAGGTTTTTATAAATTTCTAAACTTCTAGATTTAGGTTTTTTAGATCTTTTTAGCAACAACTTGATGTTTATCATACACTTTCTTTAGGAAGTCCTTCCTTGGTATCCTCAAACTGTGCATCTAATGGCTCTAAAACAAAACCTTCTTTCCCCATTTTTGTATGCAAAAACTTTGCTGACTTCCCAATCATACTAGAAAAACTTTTCTAATCCCCTCACTGTCACCCATCAGCCTCCCCCCTTAAAAAAAGGGGCCTTATGCAACAAGGAAGGTAACATCGAAAGCCATGGCTTACAAAATACACCCTTCTAGATCTGGTTTGCCTTTTTTGACCATGTCTGACTTGTTTGCCTCCTCTTTTGTTCTAGTGACGATTTGTGAATAAAAAAAGATTAAAGCTCCCTGCATAAAGATATAAAAAGGTTGACAAAATTTTCTGTTAGTCAATCCCGTAGTCGTAAGAACTCCAAAATTTAGTTTTTCATATTAAATTGAAGATGACAGTGTACAGATGGCCTGCACAGTGCATTCAAACATGCAGCTAATGTATTCACTACTGTACTCTGGCATTATCGTCAATGTTGCTGTCCTTGTTGTGTACTAGGTCCCTGAAACAACTTCTTGACAGCTAGAGTTCAAGCGAATAAAACAGACTAATTGTAAATCTGGAGTGTTCTACATAACTCAAACAGTCTAGTATTGACTTGACTCTTAAAAACACAAGTTTTGTTTTTCAAATAATTTTTCTTTGTTTCCAGTTAAATAGGCATTCACTTACGAAAGCCTGGCACTTTTGACATCCGTCAAAAGCTATTTGATTTGGTTTATTGATATCCAGACCCTAGCTATATATAATTTAAGTATAAAAATAGTTGACTGTATGAAAACAAGTGCTTGTAAAATGGTGGTCCAAAAGAAAAGCTTGATTATATCAATTTACTGTGATAAAGAAAGTCATAATTTTCGAACAAAGAATTTACCACAGAGCTTTTAGAAAATGATCATGAATACTTTAAGTTTTGTTGGGGTAAAAAAGGCAACTGATCATAATTTGAAAGAAATATCAACATGTAACCAGTTCCTATATGCATATATCGCTCAAGGCATAAACACCTGCAGTCATGGAGGATTCTTGGAGTTCTCAGAAACTAGGTGTCTATTAATTGATTGGCTATTTGAAAAAAGTTGTTTGGATTTTAAAAGATGAAAAGGTAAGTTTGGAAACATTATGTCAGCTCAAATGAAGGGTCTAGCTAGTGCAAAAATGATGAAAGTGACTTTGATTATTGTACAAAAAGCTAAATTTTCCCAATTATTTATATGAAAAGATAATAGTGCATAAAGAATACATCAGTGTTACAAAGATCTTTTCTGATTAGTTGCAAGCATAGAACTTATTTTCATGTTGGCATTTTGAAACAAGTTCAGATTTTTCTTTAGTAAGATATACTTGCATTGGGGGCAGAGAGGATGCATAGTTTTTCATTCAAGCAAAGGTTGCATTTTCTTGTGCTGCCCTTATAATTATACACCTTTTTGCACTTGATAATAGACCAGGCAAGGGAATGTTGAAATTAGTGAGTTCGGTGTCATTTCATCATGTCATTTTGTGCCTGAGGGAGACTTTGAGGCTGTTGAAGCGTATTTTGAATTTCCTTTGTGTCATCCTGCTATAATTTTTTTGCGGTTTGCTGCCAGCTTTTACCATGGCTTTGTAAACTAGGTTATCACAAGGCATTGGCCATCAAGGGGGCACATTTCTGGTTGCTTCTGAGTTGGTTGGATGCCATTGGTTGGCTTGTGTTTTTTTATTTGAACTTTATTATGCTTGCGATATTTCTGCATACAGCTATAGCTTGTTTTTAGGGCATTGTGGTTGAAGATCTTGTGAAGGGCGTGGTTGCAAGTAAAGTGCTTGCTTTCAAGCTGGAGAAAGGTTTTCACCACATTTGTCTTAACAATTTGGCTCAATAGCCATTAATTACGGTCCATATTCAACACATGTTTTTTCCATCTTTTTATGTTATAATGCTATAAGAATTTTAACATTTCAATCCATTTTATATCTTATATATTCTCTGTACTAGTTATATCAACAGTGTGCACCCTTTTAAAAATGCATGCCATGAAGCTTAGCCACAGGCTAGTTGAAATGCAGTTTTGACTAGTGGGTTTTGGGCTTTCAAATTAGACATTTTGGTTAAAGAAAATTTCAGGAAAAAAACCTGGCTAGTATCAAATCAAAATATACATCAATTAGTTGGAATACTGGGAGTTGTTCATGCCCCAACCCTTTTACTCTTAAGAGTGCTAAATGACAAGTTTAGAGTTTTCACAACTTATTTTCACAGCATTTCATTTAGTAATTCGAGAGACCTAACCTTACAAAGTTTAAGGTAGGTTCATGATCAAATTCCGTATTCTATACAAAAATCAACTTCATTTTTATGTTCATACTGTAGAGAGAATTTAGCTGTTAATCAACTGTGTTCTAGCAAACAGCACAAAAGAAACAACAGGGCACCCTGCCGCAGAACACAAATTGCTGTTTCTTGTATTTCCACTCTGATTGGGTGGTTACAAAGCAAGCATTACCATGACAACCAGCAATGAAACTGCTGTCAGCCTAATCATGATGATTTCAGCTCAGAACTAATTCCATATAATCATTTAGTTATTTGTTTCAAGCAATTGTCAAAATACTCAAGAACTCAGAAAAGTAAAAGCCATACATACAGGCATAGTAACTATTCTAACTTAAAATAAAATAAATTGTAAAACAAATTTTGTTTTGAGAGGCAAAATATAATGAAAAGCTATGACAAGCTTGTCAAAGTAGCTATTATGCCAAGGCAGAGCTGATGAATGGGAGATATGGACCTTCCCTAACTATAATGTTCAGTTTATTTTTTGTAGTTAAAAAAAAATAGTAAGGGAAGGGGGTTCTGCTCTGTATGTCTTTTTCTTAATTGTTTGGAAATATAAAAAGTTGTCACAGGATATGTACATGTTGTACAAAAGCCTTCCATAAGTTACATAATTTATATATAATAACTGAACTAGTACTGTAAGTATTAAGGTGCAAGCAGGGGATCTCCAAAATTGCTTTCAAAAATAAAACCTTTAAACGATGTCATTTTAATGTATGATTATGTATATCTTTTTCTAAACTGTCTAGAAAAGCTTAAAAGTTGTGACATACAAAAAGCGCAAAATGTACATATTTACCAAAGCCTTATATAATTTATGTACAACACTGTTTACAGGAAGAAGCAGGGGATCTCCGAAATAGCTTAGATAGAATTTTTGAACATTTGAGTGTTTTAGGTCTTAAATCACAAACAATGATTTATTCCACGGCATACAAAAGTATCTAGTTTTTTGTAAAAGAGGTAAACCATTCCACAGTGAATACTAAGTAAACCGTATGCACCGGAAACAGTACAGTAGTTGAAAGAGGCTTTGAACTAAGATAAAATATTGGAGGTTTGTTCTTATCTCTTTTAAAACTGTGAAAACACGGAGTAGCAGCTTAATGAAACTAGCATTATAAACTACAACTATTAATTTACGAATTACGAATTTTGATTGAAGTTGAAGATGCATGTGTGACGTATACAGTCGGCAAGGGATTCAAGATACCAACGTAAATTGAGCTTTCAGCAAATTTGTTTGAGCAGATCTAGAAGAGAGCGAGTTTTTCAAAAGCGGTTCACGACAAATAAGGTATTTCTAACAATAAGGGCAAGAAGAGGTTCTGATTGGCAATTTTGATCGCCAAGCATCACAGGGGAAGAAGCAAATGTAACACAAGAAAACAAAACAGACGCCAAACTGCTATTTAGAGCCACAAAACGTTTAGCGAAGACAAAACAAACGCAAATTTTCGGTGCATTATGGCTTCAAAGATATGAAGAGAGTATATTTCCTTACACTAAGATTAAAAGTATGGATCAAATGATAAGCTTTTAGGGCATGTGGTGAATAATGTTTGTGGGAAGCCAAATTCTATTCGATATACCAGACATTTGCACGCAAAGAGCCAACTTATGTTAAACGCATTTAAACATGAAAGAAAAGAGGGATCAGTTCGTAATATTCGCAGAACCGAAGCAAAAGTTGCCATATCTCGTCTTTCGCATCAAAAAAACGGCTAAAGCAAAGAGATGAAAAGCACAGGAGATGCGTACTTGTGTTATGAGTGTAAGAACTATAATCTCACTAGACGAATACCGCCAACACACACAATCGCACGCTCAATAATTTTGACACTTACCAAAATTGTGTGGACTTCGTCCCGATTCTGTGCTTGCTCTGATTTAACCATTCGAAATATCTTCGAACTTGCACGAAGGTAAATGGTGTGAAGTTCGATTGACACAGAAGACCCGAGTATAATTTGCAATAGATCTCTTTGACGCGATATACGAAGCGGCCTACCAATCAATTCCAGAATCACTTCCGCTGAGCGATAGCGCCCAGCTTTCTCCATTAAGAACATCGTGTATCACTATTATTTTGTACCCTGACACAGGTAGCCCAAGCTCAAGCTGCGTTTGACTGATAATAAAATGATTCCTACTGCCCTGGCTGAGTTTCGGTGAGTTTCGTTTGGTTTGAGTTAGCTTTCCTCCAACGTAAAAAAGTTAGCCTCGAGACAATAAAAAACACAGATTCAGAAACAAACGTGGACGGAGGAACCAGCTACCAACACTGCCCTCCCTCCCCCCCAAAAAAAAGATTTTCTGGCTGACAACAGTAACTTTTGAATAAAGATTTCCAAATTTTTTACGAACTATTAAATTGCCACTGTGCCCTCATATACTTTTTTGCTTCCGCTGCCCTGTATAAAAATTTATTCTATACTTTCAAAAGTATTAAAAACGTTACTTTCAAACGAGGCAGGAGCAAGAAATGATTCGCAATTTTCTCTTTTAATAGTCATTGCTTCAAATTATACGAAACAAAAAGACTGACAAGAAAAATTTGAGAGTCAAATCGGCAAAAAATTAAGTACGAGTTAGTTCGTCAATTTTACTGAATCTTATAAAATCAAAGGCTCTATTTCACGGATTTTGTTTCAGGAAACTCTTCGAAATTCTGAAAGAGAGTTTCCTGAGTTGTTTAATGGTGATGATGGTGAGACATATGAGACGTCCAATCCCCTGCACGTAAAGCCAGGTTTTCAAATAATCGCTCCTGTCGCTACTGTCGTCAAAATATGTGTTTTGACACAATTTTTTTTGAGCGATGCTAACGATGAGGTGTTTCCATAAGGTCGACGCTGTCGCTCCAGAGATTAGAATAAAAATACTTGAGCGTGAATTTGGCGCGGTTTTAAAACATTTCTGAATTTTAAGTGTTGGTGACGAGTTGTTTTACCGGATGTTTTTCATCGTGTGCAGTGCACTCCGGGAAGACATTTCCGTCGCTGCTAAAATTTAATGTGGTTTCTATTAAAAAACACACCGTCGCCGGCCCGTCGCGACTATCGCCAAGATAGAAATGTTTCTATCTCAGCGACGCTCGTCGTCACTGTCGCTCCCGTCTCTGCTATCGCTGAACAGTGTGTTTCCATATATCGCTACTGTAGCTGGTTTTCAAAAGGACAATAGTCAGTGTAGTAGGTAGGCAACACAATGGGGAATGAAGAAATTGTTATTGTTTGTTATGTCAGTTTCAAATATCCACATCCTGGGGTAAAATTTGCAGTCTCTTCAATCGCGAATGGGAAACTGGGTTTGCTCATTAAACCGTTCTTAACGTTTGGCTTACTACCGTTATATTTTGAAGATTCAGCGAACCCTATGTACCCTACGTAAACTTTTCAAAATAACATAGTGTTGTGAGTTCCCGAATCTGGCTTTGTGAAACGCAAACTGAGTGTCAGGGGCCGCGCAGCCATAGAGCTGGCGGGCTTTAGTCCTACCAATATTTTAGTCGAAGAGAAGTAACAGAAATTCACGATGAAAAATTTGACAAAATTTTGTTTGGACTGATAGATATAAACGCACTTCCGGCGATCTCGGAAGTTCAAAATGTCAAAATTTTCCGGGGGAGCATGTCCCCGGACCCCCAAGAAACCCCGCGCCTTCGACGCTCGTTGGGTCACACAATGCGCGAACTCAATTAGCCCCACGAAATATAAATTTAGCTAAAAATGAGACGAAAGGAACAGCTTCTCACAAAAGGGTAGAATTTTAAAACTATTCCAGTACAGATAATTACTATTAAGGAAATATGAATACTATCTGCCTATGAACGTAATCCTATAATCCTCTATTTTCACGAGAACTGCATACACCCAATGTACTTTTTAAGGGCTGCTGACAGAAGGTCCGCTCAAATTTTAGATGAATCGCCCCCCCCCCCTGGCTACTCGCCTGCACTCAGAGGAAGAACCTTTCAGGAAAGGATTTACAAAATTTGTCGAGAGCGATGCATTGTCTACTTATCGGCTTCTCCGCTTTGTTGAGACCAAAAACAAACGACGACAAATTTTAATCGTACCTTCAAAAGTACTCGACATTGATTAAGACATCATGCTGCAAACACAGTAGTTACACGAGGCTTTAAACTAAAATACTGGTGATTCTTGCTATCTATTTAAAAACTGTGAAAACGTGTTTTAATAGGCATAATGAAACTAGCATTCAAATTATAAACTCCAGTGGCTTTGTCTATGTTTATGCGACACCTCATAATTTCTTCCTTTTGTCTTCTCTTAACCGCTCTGAAATGTCATCTTTTTGTGTTTTTGTCCTCACCACAAAGTTTCGGAACTAAAGTTCCATCTTCAGCTGTTGAGCCTTGAGCGGTTAAGAGAAGAAAAAGAAAGAAATTATGAGAGCAACCGCCTGCGCCGGCATCCAAAATTTAGCAAGATATGTGACACCTCGCCCTAAAGAGAGAGACAGACCACCAACTAATTCTACAATTCACTATTTGGCCTTCAAGTTTTTATTTAATCAGTTTGACATTCCAATGCTACAACTAGTTTCAACAGCTAATTTCTCCAAACAGCTATTTTGTCAAACTGAAACAAAAAAAACACGGTGCGAGCTGAAATGGTGCCAGCCATTCAGTGAGTGGATTGCTTTACATCAGTCTTTACTAAGAAACAAAAAGCATCTTAACCCTCGTACCCAGCGCCTTCGTTCCCCTCGAACATTGCAGTTTAGCGACCGCTGATCAGGGAGAACGAAGGCGTTGAGTTCATCTCCGCCCTCAACACCGATTCATCTGGCGGGCGGCACGGGGCTAATCGGCTACTGGTAAGCGAGCCTCAATTCCACCATGTTTACGCAGCGTTAAACCTGACATGGTTCAAGTTCCTATGAGCATAGACAAAACATTCTTATTCTTGTACAAAACACGAACAAGGAACGTCCTTGAATGAAGCAAGAAAACGATGCAATTCGCATATATATATATCGGTGTACGTCGACTAGTTAACATGCTTTCCGCACAAAATAGTATTGCGTTAAACTATGGATCCGGTTGGGAAAATAGACCACACTATCATAAAAATTAAAAGATCTGTTCACGCCACTTAATTACAATCGAGCAATTGTTAATAGATGACTGCTTTAAAATAGATTTCTACGAAGCGCGCCATCAACTTCAACAAAAACTGTCGACTTTCACCAAACTTGCTTGAAACATAGTGTTTGGTAATACACAAAACTCGCTAAAAACAAATTATAAAGATGATTTTAAAAGCAAGATGACGATCTGTTTTTCATCCCTGTTAATGCTAACAACCTGGTCAGTTACAACAGGCCAACGGCAACAACCACTCTCCTACTAATAAAATATCCCTGACTACAACTTTAATTAAACATGGCAATCACTAGAACCTTACTGTTCCAAATGAACTAAATTCCATGCCTGAAACACGTGTTGAATCTCAACAAAGAATTGTTCAAACCGTGTATTACCTACTTAGACTACCTAAAATAGTTTTGTCCCTTGAAAGTTGTTTCTATTCGGATAACACGCTCCTTTCTAAAGTCGTTAAAAATTCAAAATTCCTCGTCAGATTTATAAAATACTATGTACAAATATTGAGACGAATGAAGTTTTTTTCGTGACGTGAACTAAAACGATCATCGATGCTTCAAAACCTGTATTGGTGCGCCCGTTTACCAAGGGGTCAGCGGCAGACTCGGTTGGTCTAATCGCTTTCTTCTTTCTTGTCCTTCTTACCAAGAATCTTCTTGAGCGATTTAGACATGTAGTATGGTTTCTCAGGTGAGCCGTCGTGACGCTCAAGATCTTCAACTGCAATACAAAGTAAAATAGTTAATGAGAGCCTCGATAAAAAAAACAACAATATTAACAATTAACCATACAACACTAAAAAGTGGAAAAAATCTTATCACTCGGCGTACTTAAAGGTGCGTTTTTGTTTACAATTCTTGCCTTATTAGCAACGCATTCTTCTTTCTAATTCAGCTACAAAAACAAAGATTCTGAATAATGAAATGTTTCTGCAAAACAAACTTTCTCCGAAGTATGAAATTGATTACGCTGAAAATTCTTTCCACAGTGTTGTTTTAAAAATTTCCAGTCTTAAAAATAGTTTATGGATCATTGTCGTTCTGTTTCTGCCTCTAGCTGTTTTGTATTTTCTTGAGTAGCAATTTCTTCTTTAAAACTACACTAGTTCTTGGTTTTCACGCCAAAGCCAAAAGAAGAGGCGGCCATGTTGGTGCCTTAAACAAAATAAATCATCAAAATGGCCGCTAGGACGTCAGGTTAAAACCGGCAATGGAACCAGTCATTCAATTTCGTTTGATAAGTAATTTCAAGTTTTAATGTCAGTTGTTGTTTATCTTTGTTCTTTGTTCGAATTAAGCTAATGAAGCAGGATATAAACAATAAGGCCAGCAGAAACTCGTCTATTGATTACTCATTACCCAACATTTTATCAAAACATAACCACCTCATACTTTTCAACCATATTATACGGAAGTAATGTAAATTTTATTTTATACCTAAAATCCAGATAAATATCAAACCGTAAGAAACTCAAAATCAACAAAACCATGAAAGACCCCAGTATTTGAAATTAGTTCAAATAAATATTTTTGCAACCTACATCCTGATTAGTAGTTCTTAGTGTAAACCTGTAACTTGTGGAGGATTTGCATCTTACTTGTGATTAATATGCAAGCAAAAACTGCAAGCTTAGCGGCAGGAGGCAGTTGTTGTTAAGGGTGTAATTTTTTAAGATTTTGGGGAATAGCGAAGGCGTTGATGAGAGGTTTGAAAAGGGAAACTGATGAGGACAACCACCAAACCGTCCCTTCTGACCATGCGCACAGCTTTGGTTTGGGGACGACATAGTAATTTCTATCAACTATTAACTTCAAAACCATACTTAAAATTCTCTAAAACCCGAAAATTTCTCTTCGAAACTCCCTTTCCTTTCATTCAGTTTCATCTACGTATGAGAGGGCTGTCATCAAAGTTTGGACGGTGCACAGCACGAAATCCCAGGTTTCCGGTTTTCGGAAACACAACGGAAACGCAAAAGTCTACGTTTCCGGAGGCCAATTTTCAAGTTCTGAACATGTTTCTGTCATGTTTCCGTCGCGGAAATTTATAAACAGCTTTTCCGTTGGATTTCAACCACGGAAATCAATCGAGCTCTTTAAAGCTGAACATTCGAGGTACTGCCTGACTCAACACTGTTTGTTACTTTTGAAGGCTAATTTTGTTTGGTTGAACGTGAGATCTATTGATTGAAACTTTTGTACGTTACTACATGCACGTGTGACATCATCAAAAGTATCACTAAAGGCGTGTTCATAATAGAGACGTTAACTCACGCATAATTCTATTCACACTTGGAAATTTATGAAGGGCAAACTCTAACACAACGTGTGCACAAGATAAAAGAAATTTTCCTTCTCTTGCGCCTGCATTCGGGTCTGTAGTGTGAATAACCCTTAAAGATTGCAAAAAAAGTGGCTTTTAGGCCGTTATGACCGAAACACAATTTTCTTGCTCAACGTTAAAGTTTCTTTTATCTAAATGTTTTTTTAGGATTCAAGAACATGTTGATGCGTTATTAACCACTGGCAAATAATCAGGAAAACACTTGCCCCAGATGAAGAATCTAAGAAAAAACCGAAAACGATTAAGTCTGTTTCTACTTCATGCAAGTATTGTAAAATCTCTTTAAGCTTTACTTAGACCTCTTTTCGGTTCAATAACTCAGGTTTATTTCGTTCAGAATTAAGCAGTCTCACTTACGGAAACACAGAAAAACGGTGTCAATCGCCATGTTGTACACACTGAAAAAGGCAGCAGCTATCATGTATGACCCTATCGTGATGATCTAAGAAAGGAAAGAGATTAGGTCAACTAGTTATTAACGTTGCACAACATAGAACTTTAATCTAAAAAAAGGAGAAGCTTTCAGTCTAAGAGCTCTGTACACACTTAATACGTACATGCATAGCTTCTCTCAGCGGGCGGCTCCACTCATGGCGGTAGGGAACGAAAAAAGGGCTTACACACAGCCTATTTTATGCATTATCAATCGGCAAGTATAACTAGTAAAACACGAATATCCAAAAAAACGCAGCTGTTTTATACCCCTGAACCTTCTTCGATTAATCCAAGATCCCATTTTAGCAACATGCGGAGTAAAATGCTGTTTTTAAAACTAAAATAAAAATAATCTTCCATTTCATTCTCAAGTTCGTTGAGGAAATTAATCAGAATGCCATAAAATAAGTAAACCCGTTTTCTGTTTCTTGTGGTTAAAACCTTATTGTAGTATTTCAAAAGTGTCTTGGTGTTAATGTAATAAATGTCTGATGTAAGTACAAAATTTGATAAATTTAAAACTACATTTATAACTTGAGCTTTTCACCTAGCAGCAGAAGCCACTTACTATGACAGGCGCCAAGTAGTAGTTGAGGTTCTTTTGTCGTTCAAACCAGTAAAAACTGCCAACAGCTGGAAAGAGACCGTAAAACAAACACTTTGTTAATAACGTGATATTAAAGGCATGGGAAAGCTCGGAAAAAATCCGAGTTTCTCCTTATCTTTAATATCACGTAAATACTATTGCTTCATCGTTTATACTTTGTTAATAAAAGCTTAAAATTTGTTAAGAAAAGGACTTCTACCTTAGAAGGTGGGGGGGGGGGGGATTTCTCTGTTATCGACTTTCAGGAAAGACGCTATATTTTTTATGCTGTTTGATAAGATCGGCTTTAGAAAATAGCTAGGATAATACGTGCGCGCTGACTGGTAAATAGGTGTGTTTGCATTAACCTGTGCAAACATGGTTTTAACCAGTAGTGTTAAAAAGGAAACAAAACACAGCAACCGTGTTTGCACAGACTAATGCAAACCGAGGTACGTTTGGGAGAAATCGAGGGAAGATAATACAAACACGTGACTAAAGATCGAATGTTTGTGCCTACACGAGGTTTCTCCCAAACTCACCGAGTGTTGCATTAGCTTATCCAAACAAGGTAGAGCTCTGTGTTTTATTTCTTAATTAGAAAACAACTCAGTTCTTGAGATATTTATGTATCTGGTGTTATGTTATCAACAAACCGATAAAATGACAAGCAGATATAATGTAAGAGGTCATATCGAAGGCGTAAAAAGAGTTAATACTAACCACACCCTCCTGTTATGGATAATTGGCCAATGAAGAGGATGAAATCCGTCACTTTGTCAAGTACAACCACCCTGAAATCGTTAAAACAAAAATGTTTGATGAATATCGCACAAAACAAACTAAACCTGCACGTGCAATTGACCCTAAACTTATTACTAATAAAACTGTTTCAACTCGTAATGTGTCAACACGAGTTTGAATGTGTCATGTGTCAACTCAATGATCTGAGACAGGTGCTTCGTCACTGAGAGCAGCCTTTTTGGCTGTAACTTTTGGTGGAATATGTCAATCTAGCTGACAAATAAAGTTGCCTGCAAAGATAATTTCTGTAGGTTATCTGGAGAAAGGGGTTGGAGGGTGGCAAGACCTTGTCACAACAAAAATTAATTAAGAAAAAATATCATAAGTTAAAGTTCGGCCGCTAAGCGTTAATAAACATACTTCATAATAAACAGAAGTTATTGCTACAATTGCTTTACAAACACCAAATAAATCATCATGATAGTAAATTATCATGTTAATTTGCCCAAGAAAAAAAAGGCTCACATGAAGAATTAGAGCAACTTATCATACCCAAAAATAGTAGATAATGACACCAATGACTGACCGCAGTAATTTCTCACCCAAATGGGTATCAAATCAATAAATGTCGCCTGGTTAGACTAGTTGGTAATATGCCAGTCTATTGTGCGAGAGGCCTGGGTTCAATTCCCAGTGCTTGACCTTCACTCAGGGTCTTACAAAATAACTGAGCATAAGGTGCTGCCTGAGCTCTAACATCCTCAAATTGTTAGACCTTTGCGTCTTCTCGGGTAAGGACGTTAAACTATGGTCTCTAGCGCTCCTATCGGGGGACTGAAAATAACCAACAACACTTTTCCAAAAAGATAAGGAAGATCCCAGTGCCATGGCCTGTCAACTACTAACTGAGGAAAACTCTGAATAAATATATCAATGTCGGACTATCTAAACCCTTAATTACTCTATTACTTTGTTAACAGATGCTGAAAAGCCCTGAAAGGAAACACTTGTACAGCTTTGTATTTGTATTACAATAAAAAATGAATACTTGGTTTGTTTATTGAGCAGGATGTTTGTACGTTGCTTGTGGGACGGTAGCTTACCTGACAACATTTCTCATTAACAAGAAGAAAGCATTCTTTGCCGAAACACAGAAGTTCTTCCCATAGACAGCAATCTAAAGGAGAACATTTGTTGCAAAAAAAAAATACATTATACAAACACAGCAACAACAGTAGTAACGCCAATGTTAGTTAACCTTTATCCTGCTAAATTTTTCAAACGTAATAAAATCACAACAGTTTGCAAACTTCAGAATTAGATGAAGCAATCGACATATTTAGAATCTACTTGTGAAGCCATTGTAAACGAATGGTAACTCTGTAGGTTTTCAGGCAGTGGTTTTAAAGTTAGAACATTTTTAGTTTATGCGAGACCTTGTTTGGTTAATAACAAAAATATGAATTACTAAACGGGAGAAAAGTAGTTTACCTCGATGTAAGCGTTCTTGTTGAGAAACTTCAGGAATTTCTCAAGACACCAAAAGCAACACTTCATGCACCTGCAAGTTTGGAGCAAAATGTAAAATGTATTATCGAAATTCCTTGGGTTCTTTGATTTATTGTATCGTAAAACTATTGCTGCAAAGTCAATACGTTAACTATCTTCAAGAGAGCAACCTTGTCAAAAAATTCATATTTTGTACAATATACAAAATCCTCAACAGAGACGGTTTGAATACATTTGACAAACCGATTTCACATTGCAGCTTTGCAAATTTCCTACTTTTAGCCAAATGATATTTAAATATTGACAACAACTTAAAAAACTTACTTTATGATGTATTTCACAACTTCACTTTTCTCTTGCTCAGCTGTAAACGGAGACCAAATTATAATTGAACGTTTGTTGTTATCATCACCTCTGTTAAAGTAATAACCTCCTCTTATGATGATGATGGTGATGGTTTTGATGATGGTGATGGTTAAAAGGATATTGGAAGAGATGATGATTAAAATGATATTGGAAGAGATGATAATGATGGTTATGATGATGATTAAAGGATAGTGGAAGAGATGATGATGATGGTTATGATGATGATTAAAAGGATATTGGAAAAGATGATGATGATGGTTATGATGATGATTAAAAGGATATTGGAAGAGATGATGATAGTTATGATGATGATTAAAATGATATTGGAAGAGATGATGATAATGGTTATGATGATGGTTAAAAGGATAGTGGAAAAGTTGATGATGATTGCTATGATTATGACAATTTTAATGGAGGTGATGATGGAGATAAACATGATGGTAATTACAGCGCTGTAAAAAACCAAAACGATGCAACGAAATTCGTAATTACGATGCATTCGAAATTCCCACTCTTAGGGTGGGCTATTTGACTGCTGTTTGATTTCGTACCTTTCCGACTGGGCACTTCTTCAGAATGGATGCTTACTTGAGATTAGGCACTTTACTTAAATGAATATGGTAGCTAACTTCTTGGTCCGTCAAGAAAAGACATCAGCGTCGATTTTTCCGTTCCATCAAGTTTAGTTATTTTTCAGAACAAAGGCAGCGAGAGATGTTTCAACATTAATGAAAATTACGTAAGCTGTATTGATCCTTACATTTCAGTTTATGATCAATGTACTCCAGTGCAGCTCTGATCAGCTGCACAATCGCGATTATGAGTGAGCCAAAAGCTAAGGACCCAGTATGGTACCTGCAAAATGAAAAAATAAAACACTCGCTATAATGGTTACAGTAGATTAATCAACCTGATTGTCTTGGTTTGATACATCATTGCACACGTACTATTCAGTTTACCTAGTACATGCTCTACGTTTTGTTTCAAATTTATATCGGATTTCATTCACAAAAACATGACAAAAACATTTAGAGTCATATAGGGTAACGTTAGTTGGCTTTTAAAGCCAGCATCTTCATTTTATAGCTTGGATTTTAAAAATATCCACTGACGTAAAAAAATGTACACGGCTTGAGCTACTTCAATACAAGAACCAAAAACAAGGCAGTTGATCATGTTCTTCACCTCAATGTACGGTAGAAAGATGCTGCAACTGGGAAGGCCGGAATATCCTGCAAGGAAACAGGGAGAAACAAATGCTTTTGTTATATACGCAGACTTTCATTCAACAAAACGAGCGCTGTGATTGGTTTATTCTTGGTCACGTGCCCCTGATCAAATTCAAATGTATCCCGATACAAATGCGCAGTTGATGCCTGCCCGCCATCTTCGTTTGTTTTTGTTTTATCATTGTTTAAGGAAAGTCTAATTAAGTGTATATTGCATAGGCGCACGATGAATTTTTTCTAGATAAAGTTGGCTCAAACTTCTTAATCTACAGAATACACTCGCCTACGTTTTCTTTTAAGCTGGATACAAGTTTAGAAACATTCCTTCATGGAAAGCAGCTGATAGCTGATATACAACACGCTTTAAACTGGGCTAGGAGACAAATAAAACCACCGCTTCATTAAATCTCAATTAACTCAATCTTTCAGTCAAGTCAGTGGTAGCAGTTCTTCCGCTATTAAGTACATTTGATTATACATACGAGTATCAATCTTTCCAACTAGCTGTTTGTAAAACTATAAGCCATCTATTTGCGATCAGTGTTTCCTTTATGTAGATAAATGGGGTGGAAGTGGGGAGCAATGGGCTCTTAATCTTGGTAGTTATGGAAATAGCTGAATGACAATGCATGGTGATAATCTCAAAATCTGCCGTCTTTTTAATGTCTTTGGCCGAATAGTTATGAAAGTAAAGTATAAGTAGAGAGGTGCGTTTATGTAGTGCCCTTTCCATATCAATCCTCAAAGGTGCTTTACCCCTAGCGAACTGGAAGCGTATATATATATAGGCGCAATTGGCAGCAATTTGAAAGCGGTCCATTTATGCTGGTACTCGTTTTACCAACCCCAGAAGAATGGAAAGCTGAGTGGCCATTAGCGGGAAAAAGGTTGTCCAAATATTCAACCCTTGACTAGATCAAACTTGTCGGAGACCTCGGGATTGGGAAGCGGATATCTTACCACTGTACCAATCCCTTCGCTGTATGAAGGAGGCTATTTCTGACCACATATGAGCGAATGTTTGTTGATAATCTTAGAACCTACCGTCTTCTTGTCCATAGCCCAGTAATAGGAAGCAAATGCGCCAGCCAGCACACACTGTCCCAAGGCAATGATAAAATTCATTATCCAGAACCAACCAAAGATGTGGTACACTTGCATACGGAACAAGTGACTGCAAAGAAAGTATCACATAATTGTCACACAATCTTAAATGTTTTATAAGACAAAAAAGTTGAGAGACTCGGGTGCCAAACTGATAAGCCATACATATATATACTCCACAATAAAACGAAACACAAACTGTTGGACTTTTTCGAGCAAAAAGTAAAAAATTAAAAAATAAGAATAAGAATTGAAGCTTGAGGTAAGAAAACAAAGAACTCTACAATTGAAAATTTGTTATTCGGATCATATTTTTCTTTGAATTGTTCTTGACCAGCGGTTTGTGACGTTGTACCTGTTTGGGGTAAGAGTTCGGGGGTTTTGGTTCCATGCCATACAAAGTTGGGAGTTTGGTTAATGTGTCTGGTTCTTAAGTTTTACAATTTGCAATCTTAAATCTTATTCAAATTTCAATGACTGCGCTTTGCACTTTATTGCCTTATGATGGCAATATGATCAAAAACGTTTGAGGTATTACGTAACTAAAGTTTTTAAACATTGTATGAAACATTCCTGTACTTTTATCCGTTAATATTATTATTGATATTAATACTGTTATTAATATTATTATTATCTTTATCTGAGAGATTTTTGATAGCCTTTCTGTTTTGTGTTTCCACATTCTAACCACTAACAATTTTTAAAACAACCAACTTACGTGCTGTCTGTGAAGTTAACAAAAGAACAAGTGTAGTTGTTGGCCAAGCCGACCTGACCCGCATAATCCTGAAAAACAACAAGAAAATTTATTATCTTGTTTCTCTTCTAAAAACTGACTATTCTGATAATAAAAGCAACCATCACTGAAAGCAACATAACTATTAGTAATAAAATCTTTGAAATCAGGTACTAGACTTAAAAACAGCTTGACCAGTAGCTGACTACGTTTCGTTCGTGTCACACGAGTTTCCTCAGGTCGATGTGATCTGTCACGTATTCCATGTGAGAAGCTGAGAAATTTGACCTGAGGGAGCTCGTGTGACACGAACGAAAAGTAGTCAGCTACTGTTCAAACTGTTTAAGGCTAGTACTTGATTTTAAAGATTTTATTACATTTTTATCGACTAGATGATTAATCTTCATAATAGAACATAAATATTTATTACATTTATCTGGCAGCTCTGTCCATTCATCGTGTCATTCACGTCAGTGTTTGAGGTGACTTGATAAGAAGGTTCTCCAGAAGTTACAAGGAAGCTGTATAAAACTTGTCAAGGGAATAAAACTCGTTTGTAAGTTAACAGCAGCCCGTAAATTGCGAGACAGAGTCAGACTAATAATGCTAAGGTTTTTAAAAAATACTAAGAAAAAAATAGCCAAGACAGACCAGTTATAAGCAAGGTAAATCCTTTCTTGAGGTAATTGGCCCATCTGGCCGACGTTTATCTCCAGTTTCTGTAATATCAAGCAGATGAGAGTCTTTGACTCTCCCTGGTGACTCTCCCTGGACGGGGCACTAATCCATCGCAGGTTAGTCAGCAGCAGAAGATGGTACTTATTCATACAGCTGAGTCGACTGGAACAAATCAGGGTAAGTGTGTGCTTAAGGACAAAACACAGTGGTCTGACCGGGACTCAAACTCGCGATCCTAGGATTTCGAGTCGAACACCCAAACTGTTCGACCACTGCTCTGCCAACTAGTTGTAATCAAACGATATTAAAAAAAATTTCTAAACATTTTGGAAAATTTTGTACTAGTGAAAAACTCTGATAGTTCATCACAGATAAGCCCCCAGGGATTATTTTGGAACAATTAGTTTTAAACATAGCAGCTATGCAGTGTGTCCGGTCAATTTATGTTCACTTTTTTGAAAGAAAAGCAGTAAGGACAGGTTTTGGGCAAAAAACCTCAAAAAATACTATGTTTGGACAAATGTAGCGTTTTCAAAATGCAAATATTCATCCATGTATAAGCCCTTCAAAAAAACTGGCGTAAAGACCGGGCTTTGGCCAAAAATGTGCTTTGGGGCTTACTTAACTATCGGGATTTTATGGATCTTACTATTACAATAGATTCTTTAAAAGCAAGACTTTTTGGTCGAGTTTTCTTTCGTACAGACAAAGTTGATCATTCTTGGTTAAAAGCTTTTAGAGTCTAGTAAATTCTTATTTATGAGAGCCTGTGTCGTTTTTGTGCACTGAGAGCTTTAGGTATTTGTCACAGTACAGCATAACCACACACTTTTCAAAGTCTTCAAACTCCAGGCAAAACTTTTTATCTGACGTACACTGTCAAGTAACCAGCAACTTCAGAACAGACACCTGCAGCAAGAAAGCTAGTTAACAAAAACAGCATAACCCCACACTTTTCAAAGTCTAAAAAATCCAGGCAAAACTTTTTATCTGACGTTCACTGTCCAGTAACCAACAACTTCAGAACAGACACCTGCAGCAAAAAAAGCTAGTTCACAGAAACTACAGTCAAGCCTGATAATTTGAAACAACTCAAATTTCCAGGGTTTGATCTTAGATGCATAGTCAGTTAACTCAAACTCGCTTAACTCGAACGGTAGTCCCCATGCTGGTAGTTCGAATTAACGGGGTCATGCTGTAAGATTTAATAGAAAATAATAACAAAGTCTCAAATAATCTATCGGTTTATGTAAGTTTAGAAATTAAGTTTTTAAAATTTTTCAGTTAAGGCTGCGCTATCTGCTTGTCGAACTAATGCAATTCACTTGGCAAAAGGATACACAAGAACTGCCACAAACCAGCCGAACAGAATCATCTGTAAAATCCAGGGTATGATTGGGAAGAACAGTGAGAAGACCATGTGAGTGATGGCCCTGCAAAAAGAAACAATGATAATGGTTCAAACATTCTTTTATTAGGAAAGAACAAAGAGAATACTATGCGAGCCCCGAGGATTCTTTTAGTTCTTTTATAATTAGAGGAAGGGACATACAGTTTGGTGTCTCAAGCTAGAATCCCAGTCAATAAATTAGTTGTGGGAAGCAAATTAACCCTTAGTCTGCATGACCAAACTAAGGGGTCTGTCTTTGGGCATTTTAGGGCCTAGGTTCAACATTAGCAACAGCTCAGGTTGTTTATTATAACTATTCATTTTTACTGATACAATACGATTGGTGTCTCAACCTAGAAACCACGCAAGTTAGTTGTGGGAAGCGGCGAATCCAACCTTAGCCTGCAGGACCAAACTAAGGGATATACGCCTTTGGGAATCTCTGAGGCCTACGTTTTTAACTCATTCATATTCGCGCATGCGCAATGAATGAGTTATTGCAGTGTGGAGAAAGTGTCCGTGGAGTTTAATTGTGGACAGATATAAATTTAATCCAAATCATGTGGTCCTTTTTGAGCACGAGGAGACAGCCACCTTGAAAGGAAACTTGTCGCACTCTTCTTAAGCTTAGGAACTTAACTCTATTAATCTGTCTTTATTCGTGTTTTGGAGTTCACATGAGGAAAATATACTCTTTATGGAGAGAATTGTCTGCCTAGCTTTGGACCAACTCGTAAATTACGACCCGGGATTTGATAAATAATAGGCTTTTTGTTCATTGTCTTAAAAAAACAAACAACTGTGGCAAATGAACAGGACAGTATTGAATTTCAGTTCCATGCTCACAGGTAATATTACCCAAATATGAATGAGTTTGCTCTTAGCCCCTTTGATTTCTTATAAGAACCCATTTTTATTAAAACACCCAGGCTGAGATCACCAAATAGTTCAGAACAAGCTAAGGTAAAGAATAATAACCAAGACCCAGTTGTTCAAAAGTCGATTATCTCTAATCCAGGAACAATTAATCTACCATGACAACCAATAGGTATTGTTCAAGCCTGGTTAATTCTGGACTATAGTTTAACGGCTTTGGATCAATCGGTCCCAGGCTGAAATTTTGATCAGAAAATCTTAAGAGTTTTATTTAATTGAGATGGAAGTAAAAACATTTTTAATGAAGTATCTCTATATACCGTATAATATGACAGACAACACAAACACATATTTCTCAGTGCCTTTTTATTGCTTTCCTGTAGAAGTAACAGGAAATAGGAACAATTTAAGACCATTTTGAGGCTGAAACGGCCTAAAAGTTTAAGAACAGCGATTACTGGTTCTTATAAGAAAAGAAAGCGTGTAGCAGCAGCAGATCAGATCTTCCATAATACACTATTCACGTTTACCGATAGACATATTCTAACCTGCTGTAGATCAGATCTTCCATAATACACTATTCACGTTTACCGATAGACATATTCTAACCTGCTGTAGATCAGATCTCCCATAATACACTATTCACGTTTACCGATAGACATATTCTAACCTGCTGTAGATCAGATCTTCCATAATACACTATTCATGTTTACCGATAGACATATTCTAACCTGCTGTAGATCAGATCTTCCATAATACACTATTCACGTTTACCGATAGACATAATCTAACCTGCTGGCCTCTTTAATCAGAGCAATAGCAATCTGAAGGCGCTTCCTTATTGCTAGCAATATCAAAACCAGGACACCCAGCAGAACACCCAGGATTATTGCTGTGGACAAACATAATCAACATTAAAATATTAACAAAAATATAACTTACAACAATCTTAACTACCCTTAATATTTATATGGTCATGATTAGTATCAAAATGAGTACAACGGAGTCTGGTAGTGGAGGCTTTAGCTTGTTCAGTCATTCTTATAGGAACAGGCGTATAGCTCAGTTGGTTAGTGCGCGGCCTTCGGAGCTAAAGGTCCCCAGTTCGATCCCCGGTGACTGTCTGTTTCGACTTTCTTCTGATCAGTGTAGCTGTAGCTTTGAATACCCGTAAAACGGAGCACTGACATAGGGAGGGGGTAAAGGGCGCACCGTCGGCTTCCATTGATACCAGCACCCTATGAGAGCTGAAGGAACTACTGACGTTAGATAAAGATACCTTTACCTTAAAACCCTGAGGAGCTTTTAAAAGTGCAACTGAAGCCATTTTGTCATTGGTACTTTTTTAGTATAGTTCTAAGGGCTTTTGCAACACTTCTACTGAACTGTAAATGGATAAAAGAGCTTGCCGTTTCATTCTAAGCCCGTGAACTAGGTTTTCAAAATAGTGCATTCAGTGTTAACTAAATTTAAACGTAAGACAACGATTTATGATGTTACATGGTTTGAAAAGGCTTTTAAGCTGCTCTATACTAGCTTTTACAGCGAGGTAGTAAATTTTTTTGATCAAACATTGGGCCATCAGCCATACAAACTTCAGCATGATCATATGAATTTGACCAGGAAAGTGAGATTAATCTTCCGCCTTTCAAATCATTTGACATCACACATATAATGAGTTTAATTGACAGAAAATCAAAAATATCGAAGCAGAGTTTGGGTTGTTGTATATGTAGCCATTGCAGCCACTTCAAGTAGTTTCAAGCATTTTTTTTTCAAGATATCGAGTGTAGCACCTTCAGTGACAAGAGATAATAACAAACAGCATGAAAATCACCATATCTGCTTAATAGTAAAACTGCATCATACATCACTTACTGAGGTAATACCACGTGTCTTTGTTGTTTGTGTAGGTGTCCAAGCCAGTGGTGATTGTAAACGCATTGTCTCCTGCTCCACTGTTGGGATCGGCAGACAGCTGCTTGTATTTTGTCCACGAATAATAAATCGCTACAAACCAAGTAAACAAGAGCAACTTCAAATGTCTCAACTTTGAACCTATGCCGAAAATGACCCCTTTCACTTTATTCTTCTTTTTAAGACATTAAGTCTCTCAATTCGAAGTTATTTCGTTTTATTTTCTGAGGCAATTGGGGGCCCTTATAAAGTAAGTTTTACAAGCCAAGCCTGGTAAAGTAACAGCAGGGTTCGTACACCTTCAGAACTTAAAAAATCCAGGGTTTTCCAGGGCTTTTCCAGGTATTTTTAAACCCAGAATGAAAAAATTAACGTTAAAAATCACCTGTTTAAACAACGTTTTAGTAATTAATGTCATAAAAATTTGTATTTGTTGGACTTAATACAACAACAACGTGCAAAAAATTAACTTTTAAGTCTTAGTTGTTAATTGAAACAAAAAACAATGCATCATTGGGGAAATCTAGTTTTTTCAAGAAGATTCTATGAAATTTTCCAGGGCTTAATGAAAAATTTCCAGGGATTTCCAGGGCTTCAAAAATTTTCCAGGGTTTTCCAGGATTTCCAGGGCCTGTACGAACCCTGTAATAGTTACAGTCACTGTTAGTCAAACCTCTCTAAGAGGAACACCTTCAGGACTGGCTTCAACTGTCCGTCTTATTGAGACAGACATAGTAAATGACTGAAAAACACCTGGCAGGGACCAAGATTTGGTGTCCGCTTTACAGAGGTGTCCTTCTTGTCTGGGTGTCCGTTTTGAGGGGGTTCAACTGTATTTGATGTGAGCTCTGTAGTGTGCCAGTGCACAGAGGCTACCGCTCTTCCATCTTCGCTATACATGAAGGCTTTTTATTGTGAGCATGCAGGTCAAATTAGGCCGATTGTTTCCATGGAAGGAACTTGCTGATAGACAATGAATTTGAACAACTGTACTCATAGGATGACTCACAAGCCCACTGTTTATCTATATCTGTAACCTAATTCAATTGAGTATATACTCTTAGACTACTTGTTATTTCCTCTTTTGAGGAGATGCAATCAAGATGAAACTGACCTATGCCAACTAGAAATTGCTGTCAAAGTAATTGTCAACCCACTTGGTAGAGAACTGTACTGGTACAGTCAAACCTCTCTTAGACGAATACGTTCGGGACCGGCCTTAACTGTCAGTCTTAGAGAGGTGTCCGTCTTATAGAGACTTAAAATACAGTAAGTGACTGCATGAGAAAATGGTAGGAACCAAGATTTGGTGTCCATTTTATAGAGGTGTGGGTGTCTGTCTTAAGGGATTGACTGAATTGCAGAGGTTAAAGGGTTTGAATCCCATTAAATTCTTAAAATTTCTTGTCAGGCTTCTCTCTAACTTCATATCTGCATACCAACATACACCATAGAAACTATTATCATTTTTAAAGTCTAACATCTGCTTTGTTGGACTAAAAATCATAATCTCGACATGGTCAGTACAAGCAAGGCCCTAAAACAACAAGCACTAAGCCATGCACTCACAAAATCCCACACATGTCAGAACAGCATAGATTGTCACCCAGATTAGCAAGCCAGCGATCCATCTGCAAGGTAAACAATATGAAATTACTATTAAACCAATATTTATCATTTTTAATAATTATTTACACATTTTTGTACTCACAAAACTGCACAAGTTTATACTGTTATAGGGTGACTTTGTCTGATAAACTTAAACCTTTACTTAATGAAAAAAGCTATTCTAATTTTTCAATATTCAAGTTAAGTGCGTTTTAAAAATACTGCTGTAGGTTTTTGCAAATTTGTTTCAGTTAGAAATTTAAGTTAAGTACTGTGTAAAATAAGCAAGAAATGTTGACACGATTCAACCACAATTTGTAACATAAAAATCAATTTACATATCTGAATACTTGACACCTAACATGATTGACAAAAGACACTAACCTCATCACCAAGACATAAATAAAAGACGCAACCATTGCTATCCCCAAACCACTACAAAGAAAAAACACATTATTTTAGTAATTTATTTTGTTTTCATTGATAACTTAAATAATCTAAAAACATCACTCTAATTAACAAATTAAACATGACAAACTCTAGACCGGAACTATTTAATCAGTATATTCAAAATCTAACCTGAACTTTTTTAATGCCTAGACTGAAGGCCTGAAGATTTCAGCAATTTTCAGAATCCAATTTTTGGTTCTGTGTATCTAATACCTGATTCACTAAGTTTTGATCACGGGAGTTTTTTTACAAAAAGGGACTACAAAGAAAGTTCTGCATCTCTAATTTAAACAAACATTATATCTTCTGACTACATGAATATACACTGAAGGGCTGTAGCAAGCCTTATAAAACTTTTGAAAATTAGTTTGTCTGAAAATGGCTTTCCAGCGTTTTAAACACCATTTGAAGTAAAATCAGAGTGTTTAAAACTAGTAACATATATTTCCCGTTTTTCTCAATTTTGGGGCAATTTGCTGAATGTGACATCTTTTTTCACATTGATTATATTATTTGTTCTCTTTAGAATGACATACAATCGTTTATGCTGACATGCTCAGTAACTACCGCTTTCTATAAAACAGTAGTATACTAAACCAAAAAACTGGGGTAAAAAATTGGAGGGGCACAGGCACAGCTTGGTTTGTGAAGAGATGGAACTTAGAAAGGAACTTACGCCAGAATCCAATACCACGACTCCTGCACATCTGCGATAACCTAGTAAGAAACAGCAAAACGCTTATATCTACTATTAATATATTTATTATATTATCTTTTTAAAAAAACCTAGTAAGTAATTTTGTATATGAAATGATGAATTAAATTCTCCCATTGAGTCTGGAGAGGCAAAAGGGATAATGTAGGGAGAATTGAGAACTTCAAAAAGGGCCACGTACATCGTTTTTGCACTATAGACTTCATATTTCTGATCTAAATAAATAACATAATTGGTGTAAACAAAGCTGAGTGTACATAGGTGTTAATATAGGACGAGTGTTAACTAGTCAATCTTGAAGGGGTTGTAACCATTTATATCTAATTTTGTTTTGTTATCATTAATGATAGTTTTATTAATATCATTATTTTAACGAAGAACACAACAACTTTGAGTTTTTACGTAGACATGTTTCGATAAATAATCCATTGCCTTCGTTGAGTCAGTGCAATGACAAGTTGTATGATGAAGGCAATGGATTTTCTGCCAAAACTTGTTTGCAAAAAAACTCAAAGTTAATGTGCTCTTCATGTAAATTTTAGCTAACCTGCTCTTACCTGGACCATTTGAACAAGTGTAACTTTAAAATTGCATAGTTCTTGTTTTGTGCAAAAATACTATCCGAGCTCAAATTTTTGACCAAAAATGTACTAAATGGAAGATGGCTAAAAATATGCTATTTTTGTTAGGCTTAATGTATTTATGTTTTGGACATTTGTTACAAAACTTGATGCTTTTTCCTCTTAACTGACTGGCATAAATCATGGAGTGTCCGAATTCCTTAAGCAACAATTTTGTATTCCATTATTATTTAACATATGTTCAAAAAAGTAGTCGCCCTTTGCTACAAAATATCAAAAATGAGAAACCATACAAATAGCACAAAAGCCAAGGGTCAGTATTTTGACAATGATTATTTCATATGCAAATGTTCAAATGATGAATTAGCCATTAATCATCCAAAGAAAACTAAATAATTTATCCAAATCTAAAGACGGATAAACATATCTTAAACAGAAGTTGTAAAAATCACTGGTTTGGATAAATTTATCCAAACCAGAAACAAGATAAATTTATCCAACCTTAAGAATCAGATAAATTTATCCATGGCTGATATCAGATAAATTTATCCAAACCAGAAACAAGATAAATTTATCCAAACCAGAAATGAGATAAATTTATCCAAACCAGAAACGAGATAAATTTATCCAGCCTTAAAAACCAGATAAATTTATCCAGACCAGAAAACAGCTAAATTTAAAATCCACACCCAAAATCAGATAAATTTATCAAAACTTGAAATCATATAATTTTATCTAAGCCTTATTTATCCAAACCTAAAACATGATAAATATATAGAAATGTTAATTGGATAAATTTATCCATACTGGAAATTAGATAAATTTATCCAAACTTGAAATCAGATAAATTTATCTAAGCCTGATATCAGATAAATTTATCCAAAGCTGAAAATCAGATAAGTTTAATCCAATCCTGAAATCTGGTAAATTTAAACAAACAAGAAATCGGATAAATTTATTCAAACCTAAAATCAGAAAACTTATCCTGAAACCTGAAATCAGATAAGTTTATCTTAAAGCTTGATATAAGATAAATTTATTCAAACCTGAAATCAGATAAATTTATCTTAAAGCTTGATATCAGATAAATTTATTCAAACCTGAAATCAGTCAAACTTATCCAAACCTAGAATCTGATAAATTTAACCAAAGCTGAATCGGATAAACTTATCCAAACTTGAAATAAGATAAATTTATCCAAACCTGAAATAAGATAAATTTATCCAAACCTGAAATAAGATAAATTTATCCAAACCTGAAATAAGATAAATTTATCCAATCCTGAAATAAGATAAATTTATCTAAACCTAAAGTAAGATAAATTTATCCAAACCAGACCAGATCAGTTAAGTGTATTCAATCCCAATGAAAACCAGTTAAGTTTATCGATATCCAATCCAAAACCTAGCTACTTAGAATAATACATCCAAAGAACATGGGCTCATAACAATCTGGAGAGGCTCGCTGGAAACTGGAGAAAAAAAGTTTTCCAGCTGGAAAAAAAAATTTCCTGTACTCTGAACCAATCACTATCCAGCATTTTAAGCACTTTCAGACAAAAGAAAATTTTCCCACATTCGGATGTGAAGTTAGATTAAGCAAAAAGCCGATTTGAAGAAAATAAGCGATTCTGCAAGATTGTTGTTCTTTGGTCACGGTTGTCAGTTTCAATGATTGACGAAAACAAGGCCTGGAGGTAAAATTGATTGACTTAAAACTGACTCCCTGCGCGGCTGGCGCGGTTTCTTATTTCGTATCACGAAAGTCAACACCGAAACTCGAAGCAGCTACGGTTGTTCGTTTTTAATGGAAATTCTAAAAACACGAAACATCAAATGAACAACGAGTTTATGAGAGGTTGTTATTTCGGTTACGGCGCTTCAAAAAACAAATCTTTAAAAAAAGTCCCAGAGTGCGAATAGATGCCCATCATACATTTATAAGCAAACTTAATTTATGAAAAAACAGTCTAACTAAAAGACATACCTGCATGTCACGTATTTGCCACAATGCCCGGTGATCAAGTTCAAAATGTCCAAACTAAAGGCAAGACCAGTGTCCCTCGAACTCGTTTAGATTAATTCATCCAGATAAGAGCCCATACTAAGTTTTATCTTCATTCCTTTCTGCGTCGAAATCTGCATCAATGTACTTTGAAAGGCTTTTAGTGAATACAACAATGCGCGGCAAAATTGGGCGCGAAAGGTTCGCCTGATCATTGAAATGACCTCTGCTGAAAAGGTCAACCAACGCAGATTTGTACACGCGTCTAAACATCAAGCCATGAACAACGTTTACTCTGATGTCAAGGCGAAAGGAAAAAAGGAAAGTTTTATTTGTGCGTAGTCCTTTCAGCAATGAAGCTTACATCGGACCACACACAACTACCTTCGATCTTCGATTCTAAGCTTCTGTTAATGTTGCACACTGCAGGTGTCTAAAATATGTCACCGGAAACAGCATGGCATTACAAAGCGTCATTGAATGTTTATCTCAAAACTGATACTGTCTTTATCCAAATACAGAGGGAAAATATTTTTCTCGGGGAAAATTTTCCGAGACTTTGGCCAATCCCCAAAAAATATTCTTGTTTTCCCAAAGCTTAGAGAAAATTTTCTGACAACGGGCTAATTAGAATTTTCATCTCCAAACAACTTTGTATTGTTTACCACAAATCACAATGCCTGTCTATTCAATCGTAAGTTAACTATATACAGACTACCGAATAATCCAGTTTGAATTGATTCCAAATGTGACTCGACATATTTACTAAATTAGTTGAGCACTGTATTACCAAAGATGTAAATTTAGAAAAAAATCTCTTCTCTGTCCGAAGAGATTTCTCTCTAAGTTTATAAAATATTGCGCTCTGTATTTACACAGCGCTCTCTCGGGGAAATAGAGACCAAAGAACTGTATATATGGTAAGATAAATTCATTTTTGTTTTAAAGAAAACAAACGTGTCGCTAACTGCAGTCTGATTGCGAGAAACAATGTTTGCGAATGTCAGTTAATCTGGCCTTTCTAGGAACCGGTCCTGTCCTATCGCGTTGCTAGCTGCAGTTCTTTCACGTAGTTACTAAAACATGGAACCACCAAAAACCACCTACAACCACCTCAAAAAATTCAACAACCACCTACAACCATCTACAACCACCTCGAAAAAATTCAAAAACTTAAACAATCACTGGCAAACAGTCTGATTTTAGAACTGAAAGTCGGCGGCACACTGTCACTGAAGACAGAAATAAAAAGTAAACTCAACTGTCAACACATTTCTTACTCATTTAATTTGTTAGCCGAGCGGCACGAGCTAAAAAAAACAAGACAAATCACAGCAAGGTCTACTTTCACTTTCACTTTTGTCCGTAAGTGCTGCCTTAAAAAGAGCGTGTTTGTGGATTTTGCTTGTCTCTGAAACTCAGCAACAATATGCTTGTGCCTTCATTTTTAAAATTTTTTATGTGGCATATATATTTCAACAAAGCTTTACACTGAAAAGCTGCACAACATGATGCCATTTATACAAGTTTAAAAAAAAACAGAGATGACCGAGAATTACAAAACAAGTATTCATTCGAACGACGACTCTGTAGCCAGCGCAGCGTAGCTAAGCTTGGCGTTAGGTTCTAATGCGAATTTTTTTTTTTTTTTCATTCATCATCTTCATCTTCCTCCTCAGTACCGGTTTCTTCCCCCTCGACCTGTGGCTTCTTCGCTATTGCCAGGCGTGCTGCTTTGGCCACCTTTCTTATTTCCATTTCATCGAAAACAGAAACTCAATTTCGACCAGCTCCCAAAGAAGTAGTCAAAGCCGCACCTTGAACAAAAATAAGCAAAGCAGCGATGAGAAGTTGCTGTGAATAGTGAATATGTTGACTGCAGAAAAACTACATTTTACGTTATAATCTGGCCCTAACCCGGCGGAAACCAACTCAGATATAAATCGTTACTAATATAATACTTGCCAGCATCCATCCCAGACAAATCCAGCAACCACTGTCCTTCAAATGTAAACATCTCGAGGAGACGAGGGAGTAGATTTTCGCATCGGCGGGATATCTTTTTTGAACACTCTAACTTTAAAGCTTCGCATTTCAAAGTGATACTCCATGCAGTTCCTTACTGCGTAACGCTTCGAAGTTGCTCTAGCAGAAGCAAAGATGAAGAACGCATTATATAATTCGAACAAATACAATCTCTGGCAATTTTTCTTAAAAACGTCAAGTCCAGATGTTTTGCCATTTTGTACAGTACTCGTCCAAGAGAAAAAATGTCACTTTCCTCTGAGCATGGCTTTCCCTTGAGGACCTCAGGCGCTATGTGCTTATAAATTTGTTTGTATTTCTTTGCTGGGGGATTGTCTAGAGTACAAGCTTTCCCCAGATCAATAATAAAACCTCTCTTATTAGAAAAAATTACGTTATCTGATTTCAAATCGTTATGTAATATCTTCTTCGAATGCAAATGATGAATTCCTTCTGCGAGGTCTACAGCAAATATCTTCCAGTCTTTTGTTATCATTTCTCGACGAATGCGTACAGCATTTTCACCTTGTTCACACAAAACGTCTGCAAGGTTTGTTGACAAACAGTCAACACCCAATAACTGCAGGACGAGAGTGTAGGGTGTCTCCCGTGTCTGCACCCCAAATAGAAAGGGAAAAGTCCGATGCGTCAGTTCCTGCATGTATCTGGCTTCCTTTTCTGCTAGCGCCTTACTGCTGTATTCAGCTTTCAACTCCTTGCAAACTACAAGTGTATCAGTACGAGCAAATCTCTTGAGTTTACACCGTCCAAACGTCCCCTCCCCAAGTACAACTTCTTTACCATCTACTCTATGTTCCAATAAATCTCTTGGATCAATCAAATTGACTGAACTTAATTCATCAAAACGACCAGCAGTCCTCTGCTTCCTTTTTGTCTAATCTCCAAATCATCATGTTTTTTCTTTTTTATCTTATTTAGCCGTTGACACTAACAGATTGTTTTGGGCCTTCGCTTCGTCAATTTTCTGAATTTGTGCTTCTAATTCCTTCTTGCTCTCCGTTAAACTTTTATTCAATCTTTCCTTTTCTTCCAACAGTTCATTCTTGTCGAACTCCAGAGTCTTTGTTTTTCGTGCAACAGCACATTTCCCTGCATAATCCGCCTATTTGTTTGCTCAATGATTTCTAATTTTCTTGCTAGCTGTGTAACTGCTGGCTGTTCAGGAAAAGTTCTAGGCTGCAGCTCCTTTGTCGGTACGTGCGCGGTCGGTACTTATGGGCGGACTCTTTTTATTTGCAACCCCTTGTAAATTAATCCGCCGCCATCTCTTTTTTTCTCCGCACTAGGAAATACCTTCTCCGCCGCCGACTTTAGCGTTTTGAAGTTTAACTTGTCTACCCCCAGAGCATTTTGCATCACTTTTTGAAGTACTTCGGCGGGAACAAGTTATCCCTCTTTTTCAGCAAACATTTCCATCAAGCTGTTTACGAAGAATATAGTTTTGAACGATATAAAGCAACGAGTCGTGGTTAAGCGACAAAGACAACCAAACATCACAATACGAGCTTTGAACTACTTGCTTACCGATTTTCGTACGCCTTAGCGTCTTTAGCCATTCTAGCAGCGAGAAACTGACGCTCTATCGTTTTGTAAATAGCGGAATCAGCTGTGCTGGTTATGCGATTTCGAGGATTAGAGAACGTGTCAAAGTTGCAAATGCACATTTGAGCAAATAAGATAAATCATGTTGAGAGGAGTCATTTGAAAGGTTGTGAGCGGTTATGTTTCTCACTTGAGACAAAGAAAATCAAAAACAATGAATGGAATGCGGCAAAGTCGGCGTTTTCTAAACATTTTAATCGACCGTAAGACTGTTTTAGAACCCTTTTCGGGCTTAAAAGCACTCTTTAACAACGATGATCTTTTGTACTTTTTAGCGCAAAAGTTAGTTTAATCCACTAATTTTATCTGGCAAAAAAAAAATCAAAAGTTGACAACCTTTTTCCACAGATGCAACAAATCTTTTTTGAAACAATCTGTTTGTGCATCCAAGTGTTGTTTTAATAATCCTATTAAGTAAGTAAGACGAAAAAGTAATAACTGGTTTGAAAAGAAAAAAATGAATGCCAAGAAATTTGGATAACTGTGTGACATGATAATTAAGAAACTTCCACCCATTTCACAAGAGTATAAATTGCTTGGGAATCAGCAAGTGATAACAGGTTATCACATAGTACCAAACAATAGTGTGAAGCCAACTTAGCGTCAAATGCTGCACATACATTAGTTAATCGCGGTATTGAGGTGTTTCAATAAAATTCTAGACAGATATATTTTTATAGTTATCGAGCCCGAGCCTCAGCGTGTTCTTAAATTGTTCTTAACTTTTGGCAAATCCGAGCCTCGTTCTCTTATAAAGTTGTTCTTATAACAAAAGGCATGTAGCTTGGGACTCGTGCTGATAATTTGTCAAAGCTGTACAAATAAACTCATCAGTGTCTGTTTACAAACCGAGAGAGTTAGTTGGGCGATAATTTGTAAAAAACAATTGAACCAGATACTTTTATTTTTTAGTGTTCTAAAATCTCGACGAGTAGATGCAGATATATATTTTCACGGACACGCGATGAATATGATAAATATACACTTTTCAATAATCAATGATGTTTTAGGCTTTCGCCTTTGACTCGGCGTAGCCCCAGTTGCCCTATCTTACTGATTTCCGGGCGATTTAATGTTCAGTATCAGTATGCCAAAAACTGAAAAAGGCAACAACAACCCAAGGTGCACTTGTAAGGTCTCTTAGTGATATTCCTAAGGAGAAAATACAGAAGTTACCGTAATTTTCGAATGGGTGACGACCGATACCTGCTTAAAAAGTAAAGGAAAAATTTATCTCGATCTCTCTGGCAAGTGGAGTAGCAGATAATCATTTTTACTGAGATTACGGCGGCGCTATTTTATTACGGGGATGTTTTGCTTCCAGCTTGGAATACGTCACATGTAACGTATTCCAGGTTGAAAAACAAAGGATAAATTTATCTCTATCTCTCTGGCACGTGGCATAGCAGATTTCAATGAGATTACGATGCTATTTTATTACAGGGATGTTTTGTTGCCAGCTTGGAATACGTCACATGTGACGTATTCCAGGTTGAAAAACAAAGGATAAATTTATCTCTATCTCTCTGACACGTGGCATAGCAGATTTCAATGAAATTACGGCGACGCTATTTTATTACAGGGATGTTTTGTTTCCAGCTTGGAATACGTCACATGTGACGTATTCCAGGTTGACAAACAAAGGATAAATTTATCTCTATCTCTCTGGCACGTGGCATAGCAGATTTCAATGAAATTACGGCGACGCTATTTTATTACAGGGATGTTTTGTTTCCAGCTTGGAAT
>JAOBAT010096957.1:0-16571 GCA_026413305.1 Hydrozoanthus tunicans | reverse complement strand
ACGAGTTTATACCTCACATTGTCCATGCATTTGGGGGGGGGGGGGGGGTTATCGTCATGAATCCCACAAACTTACTGAATGGAAAAGAAAAGCTCCCACTGACTCGATTGGATCTTCGCCGTTCTTACCACCTCCGGGTTAATGAAAAATTCAAACAGTTATATCCTACTGGATCAGTCGTGGATGGGCCAATCTTGTCCCCAATCTCTTTCATCAGGGGTAAGAAACTCAAAGAGCCTGGATACAAGGTTGCGTTTAAAATGCTACTGAAGCCTTTTTTCGTTGATATATTTTTATAGCTTTATATACTTTTACAACACCTCTATTCAACTATATATCATTAAATAGATAAAAGTGCCTACCGGACCATTTTAAAACTGTGAAATAAGCTTTTTAATTGAAAACAAATAGTGCATTCAGTGCGAATAAAATTTAAAACATACCACGGTTGTTTATGAAGTCAAATGTAGGTATTATATTTAAAAAAACTATTGAATGTGTCGGCGAGTGAATATAAACTTGTAGCATTATGTGATAAATAAATTTTCTTACGGCGACGATAATTTATCACATAATACTACAAGTTTATGACGTAAAATGGTTTGAAAAGACTTCAAGCTGCTCTATCCTAGTGCAGCAAACTAGTGAATATTTTAGCTCAAACGCTGGGCCACAAGTCACGCAAACTTTGCCATTATCAAAAGATTATGACCGGGAAATTGAGACTGATTTGGATCTCCCGCTTTTCAAGTTATAACGTTACACATATCAAATGAGCTTAAAAAGTTTGCAGCTTAAGCACTAGAATAGGCGTTTTGTCTTTGAACTACTTGTTCGTAAATTCTGCGCGAAGTTAATATAAAAATATGGTAACAAATGTTTAACAGAAATTTTACGAGTTAAACTTTCATTTAAGATATTTATGATTAGCCTGAAGATTTTGCTTCAGTAGAACTTAAGGTAATTAAGGACGAACAGGCTCGACCGAAGCCTGTAATCAAAAACCCACGTTTCCAGTGTCTACATTGCCAATGTTTTAAGTTTTACCGGGGAAGCAAGCTTCTGGATTAATTTTATCCTAGGAAGATTGCTACTTCCACCCTTTGCAGCCTCTAAAAGTTTTATCAATTACTAATATACTTGCCTTGAGTTACTTGACAGGACTCCGCTGGTAGCCCTAACAGGGGGCCAAATTATGATTTAGACAAAAAATCTCAAAATATTTGGCAGTTTTGTCTTTAGTTTGTCATTTTCGTTAAGAATAACATATTTCTTATGAGTAAGGTTCGAGCGGTTTTTACTATTAGTTATTCAACTGGCCCGTAGCCACGATTTTTTACGGGAGGGAGCGTTCAAACGAAGAGACGGGGGTATGCTCCTTCGGAAAATTTTGACTGAGACTGAATGTCAAACAAAATGTCAGGCAAAACCAACCCTAGTTTTACCAAGAGATAAAAATTTTCCACCCTAAAAAATACCTCTCGCTTTTATAATTACCCTAAAAAATACCAATATCCCCTCGTGTTGTGCTGAATGTGATGTGGAGTGAGTAAAGGTGCGCGCGTAATAGAACGTTCTCCACAGGACGCCTTTTAAAACTTAAAACTTGATAATACCGGGCTCAGTTTTTAAAAATGCCATCTCGGCGTCTCGTATTTACAATTCGCAATCCCTTTTTAATCAATTCATCCTCGTGGAACTAACACTCATGGGTTTCGTTGAGTCAGTTTCCGAGAGAAATTTTCAGTATTATTCTTGTATTAGTTTCATACTCAAACCCTTACCCTCAAACCTTAGTCAAATTATGAAAAACAAATTAAGCTATCATATCGAGCTCAAGCCTCACTGCTTGCTCCAAAACTATTCCTAAATTCTGGAAAATCTGAGCCTCGTTGAACATTCTTTCTAGTTCACGATCTCTATTAAAAACACACGAAAAATTAAATGCTTACCCGAGCACTCGGTTTTGTCTGGAGATTTTATAACTAAGCTCCTTGGGCCTCCTACGGAAACAGTGGGCGCACAAGATGGCCAGCGGATTGTAGTCAAGCAAATCTTTTGGCGGGTTTTTGAAGCGTCGACCCGTTAAAAGCGTTTCAAAATTTTCCTTGAAAAACTATGGACCAACAGTCGAAACAGAATTTCCAAAGACCTGAAACAGTTATCAAGCTAAAAGTAAAGAAAAGAAGATCGTCGTGTACAGACCGTGTTTTGAAACCGATCAATGTGGTGCGTCGACAAGATGTCGGTGTAACGAAAGGGCACAAGAGAAGCAATCCCTTCAGTTGTACGCCGAGAAAGAAGGCAAATATCTCGAGATTTTCCAAGGATTCAGATAGCTTCCTGTTTAAAGCACTTGATAAGGTAGATTTTGGAGACGATGAAGATAACAGAGATGAACTACCCTGCGACAAACTTAGTCGCAACAGCATTGCCGATCGCGAACTAGACGAAGACAAAGAAAATTATAATTTGTCTACACCCTCGAAAACTTCAATTACTGAAGATAGAAGCTTCACAAACGTAGAAGCAAGAGGAGAGTTACTTTTTCCTATAGACTGGAGTTTAAAAACAAAATTGCGGTTCACTTCTCCTAGCTCATTTAACTGGTGTCGCACTCTGAAAACGAAGAACGAGTCGAAAGGTCTGACTATGTTTGTGCGCTGCGCTGATGTATCGGAAGACAGCCGTTCAACTTTCCAAAAAAGAACAATGGTGTGGATGCATCCCTCACTTCCCTGGCTAAATCTTTTTCCGAGAAGTTCTGTGGAGAAAAACAAACACGTCAAAAAAACCTCTTCTCCAAGCATCAAAGATCCTGCAATCCTTGAATGCCTTCAACAACACTGGTCAACCAGTTTTCAATCTGTGTTCAACCTACTTCGTGCAGGTTATTGCCCGTATTTCTACGTTTGTGCCAACCATTGCTCGATGATTTTCAAGTCGGCTACAATAACAGAGCAGTCTGATGTCGAAGTGCTTGTGTCTCCAACGACAAAAGGAATGCGGGAAGCTTTAGAAAAGGAAGGTGGGTAAAACCCTGGCCTTGGGGGAGGGGGAAGGGACGCTAATGTCGACGTGAAATAAGATTCAAACCTTCGTTTTGGAAAAGATACTAAAGAAAGAAGGCATAAAAATTCCCCTTCCCCCCCAAAAAAAATTTCTGTTTGAAAGTTATCCAAAAAATACAAATTAAAAATTGAGTTTTTCTTAAATTACTAGCGGGTTGGTGCTAAGTCCCTTTTGTTGCATAAACATGATACGCAGTGAATAAAGGCGAGCATATAATAGGACATTGCCAAAGGACTTCTGTCTTAACTTCTTATCAACATACACATTTACCAAAACAAGGTACTGCAAGCAGTCTATCTGAGGATTTTTCAACCTTAAGAAATATCAGGTTCTTGGTTTAACACCGGTTTTCCTTTACCCCCCCCCCCTTAAAAATACAAGACTGATTACCTTAACCCCTAAAAATATGACAGTCATACCTACCAATTCAATATAGGGAGTACCCCCCTCCCCTGGGTTTGCATATGTAACAATAGTTTTATAAAGTCGGAGGGGGATTTGTAGCTTTAATTAGTTATGGGATCTTAATACCCAAGAAGATCATAAAAAAAAAAGAGATCTAGAAAACAAGTACCAGTAGCAGCAATGGAATAACATGGGAGGTTATGTACTAATGAATAAGCTTGAACCAGCTTAGCCAAGTATATTGCTCAGTGTTCTAGCTGGGCCAAAAGGAAAGGGTGCTACACTCTTTCATTTTTTCTTGGACCCTGTTTTGTTTTCTCAGCAACATCTTGTTTCATCAAACACCCAGCCATGATTCTACATTGTATAATTATATTAAAGACCTTAAGCCCAAGCTGTCAGTGTTTCCATGGAGGAAACACCAGTAGTTGACACAAACTTGCACGTGTCTTGTGATTGTGGTGATTGCCAGAGGTGACATGCATCTTGGCGGCCTCTGTGATGATCAGTTTCACCACAACTGTATGACAGGTATTTGATTTCTGGTTGGCCTCTGTAGCAACTCTGGCATCTTGTGCTTAATTTACTGAAATTTTTTTCTTCTAAATATAATATTGGTAATAAAAAGCTATTAAAACTAAATTCTGTTTCATTTTCAAAGGGATTACTTTCACCATGCCTCACTTAAGCAGCATCTGCAGAAAACAGAGCCAAAGTTTCAGCTTAGCATGTGACGAGGAAAAACAAGACAGAGGTGATGATAGCGGAGAGTCTGACTGTGACTCTGATGCAGAGTCTGATTGGCTCAACAGTATGGGGCTCGAGAAGCTGAAGAAGCAATTCCCAGGCTTAAGACCTGATAGCATGACTCGCTCACAGGTACACTTTTTTCAGAACTTGAATTTGCCATGTCTATATACCACTGCCCAATGCTACCAAAAAATGAATGCTGGCTTCTAGATTTTGTAGAATTTGTAGCGAGCCGGCTACTACAAGAAGGGTTTGTACAGGTTCTGGAAGCCCTGGAAATTCCTGGAAATCCCTTAAAAAGTCTGTAAATTTTTTATTCATCCCTAGAAAGTTTCATAGAATTTATCGAAAAAACTATCTTTGCCAAATGTGCATTTTTTAATTTCAAGTAACAATTAAGATTTTAGAATCAATTTTTCGATGCCATTATTTATCTTATAATAACGACTTTTTAATTCTTAAAAAGTTGTTTAAACAGGTGAGTGTGAACATTATTATTTTCATTCTGGGTCTAAAAAGCCCTGGAAAACCCTGGGTTTTTTAAATTCTGAAGGTTTACTAACCCTGTACAAGGTTGTTACGAACCTTTGTGACTGATCTCAAAAGAAATGCAGTTATTCTTGTACATAGAGCTACAGAAGCAGCACTAAGGTACAGATAAGACATCGAAAAAATATGGCTATAACAACTCGCTTTAAGGTTTCCAAGTTTTTGCATCTGATAGCCAGTTGGCTACTTATAAAAAAAATTAATTTTGAGCCCTGTGTTTTTCCTTATAAAGATGTTTACATTAGGTTAGTGATCTCCTATTTTATTTCAACTGTATAATTTAACCAAAAATGTAAGCAGTAAAACAGTCCAAGTAAGGCAATAGAGCTCTTTCTTTTGACAATTTAATATTGTGGCGTCAGACATCAGTGCAACATGGCAGTTTCCATGGGATTGATTAGTGATTTCTTTAGCAACTCAGTTTTGCAGAAAATCAATGTTTTTCAACACATCAAAAAAATAATTTTGGAGTGCGGGTTCCCTTTATGCCCAAGAATTTTGATTAACAGTATTCATTTTGCTTTGAATTTACAGGTGAGTGCTTTAAGGACCCTTGACCAGCACCCTAGCTCTACAGTGTTAATCAAGGGAGCTGCAAATGCCCAAACGTTGTTTAATTTCCTGCTAAACTGCAAGAGCCTGGTGTCACCAAGTGGCCCATTGGCAGGTGTTCCTCCCACACTGCTTGCCTCTGTCGCATTTGATGGTGCTACTTTACAGACACTCAAGATGAATCAAGGTGTGGTGAAACATCAGAGAATGAATGGATTTGAAGATGTAAGTTGAAATAAATATATGTCAGTACAAGAAGCCATTCCATTTTTCTAACCAAAATAGAAAATGCTTGTTAGAATACCAAATGTCATCGGTTATAACAATGGAATGGCTTCTCTAACTGACTTTTATTCTTCGACTATATGCCCGAATTAATATGACTCAGTCTTTGGGTCCAATGAGGGTGATCTCTAGAGAGCAGCCCAGATAAGGGATTCATACACTCCTTCTGATTGAAGTGCACTATAAAATCAACTATGTCTACGCAAAAATGACTTTGTATGAAATGATAAATTTCCCAAAGCATGTAAAGAGGTAGTAGGGGTAATTAAGAGAAAGGACAACTCCATCAAAAGTCGCTTATGTCTTTTTTTGCATTTGACCCTTCAATTTCCCAGGGGGGAAGCCCTTGGAACCCCCAAGATGTTTAAGTCATCTGTCAGCTAATCTTGTACTACATCTGGTATTACCAAATACTAGTGAAAGCCATGTGAGCGAGTACAATGTCATTTAACACAAGAAGGTGAAATTCATATATGTACCAAAGCAGCCATGAAATTTTCTTTTTATTTTATTAACTTATTACTTTGAAGTTACTCAGTATCTTGCTGCAGTTTATGGGATAATAAGGAAGCAGTCAAATAATAATTATTTTAGGCAGAATTTGGCCTCCATTTGAAATTCACATGGGCAATTTCAAATTATCCATGGCAATTAGTTCATCACTTGATCAAAAACCAAGATGTCATGTTCTCAAAATGGATTTTCACACGCTTGAAGTCTTGTAAAACTACTGTAAAAAAGGAAAAGTAACCATTGAAACAAGTCTTAATCAAATTTATAAGAAAATCACTTGTCTTTTGGTCTAATTCTGAAAGAATTCAAATTAGGCCAAGACACATGATGTTTTCAAAATTCAACTTAGCCTCATTTGATTTCCTACAATAATCAACTTTGTAAACAATTTTCATCATCAGGTGCACAGTTTGGAGATTACTGGTCCCATCTTACCAAGTTGCATGCACGGTTTGTGCGATCTTTTAAAGGATGCACAATTGGGAAACTACACCATGACTACATCGCCATACCAACATTCTGTTGCTTTTAACAATAAGGGTGTCACTTTAGACCAAAATCAAGGTTGTCCCTCAACTGATGATCATTCCAGCAGTGGGCTGTCCTCAAACGAGATTGATTATCACCGACAGAAACCTGTCTTTTCCAAATTATTCCTAAAGGATCTTACTTGTAAGAATGGTCTTTACAGCTGGAACATTAGTTAATCAAGGACTGCCTTCGTGAACAAACCAGGCTATCTTACTTTAGTAAAATCATACTAGTGGTCTATCATGAATGCTGCATTCTGATTGGCTACGCTACTCATAGGCTATTAGTGATAGCTTACGAGTAGCGATTGCGCGTGATCATACAGTATTTGTCGTAAACATTAAAAAATTAATTTTTTACTTCTGATTTTTGACCAACTAGTATGATTTTACTAAAACAATTATCCCTCTTGCCCTCATGGGCTTAGTAGCCAAATAGCCCATTCAGCCTGTGGCCTCATGGGCTATTGGCTTCTAGCCCATTTGGGCTTGAGGGATAATTGTTAAATAAACTGATCTACTTGTAGATGTGTAGCACCATTCAATGGAAAATTTGTGACCAATCATAATTTTGGTTCAATGAGAGCAGAAGTTTACATAACTTGCCTTTTATGATTAATGCCATTTAAAAACAATTTCTTCAATTTCTTTCTTCTTTGGAAACCAAAATATAAATTAAACACTCAATTTTAACTTATTTATAGGAAAATCCTGTCAGTTTTTACCTCAAAAACTATCAGGTCTTACTGATCAAGTGACCTGTATTGATTAGGCTGTGGCAAGGATAAACATACTGTAAATGAAAGATTAAGAAACATTTTATTTTTAAACTAATGTAACAAGTATGGAAAACATTTTTTATAATTTCTAATTTTTAGACTCAGACAGAAACAAGTGTAAACATCAATTCTGTTTTTTTATTACAATATTAGTAAACATGAACTGTGTACATATTCAAGATTGCACAAAAAATATACATTTTTTACATTAATTTTTGCAATTCTTTCAACTTAAGCAATAATTTAAATCTGCTTAAAACAGTAAATGGTGTAATTAACTACTTCTTTGAAGTTCAGTTGTGACTATAGTCTGTGTGCAGAAAAGATGGAAGGCATCAGTGTTCATACTGGCTAGATTGCAAATGTAAAATGTTTATAAAAGATTCTAATACTTTTTGTCTTAAAAGACAAAGGAACATTAAAAAATAAAGGATCATCAGGGCTTGACATTTGCGCCGAGCAATCACTCTTGCTGACCATCACTCATGCAAAATTGTTTTTAGGAGAGGAATTAATTGCTCGCCTTTCTTTCAGGAAACACTCTTGTCGATGGGAAATAGAGTTCTAGTATTTTTTTGTGGTTTGTTCTATACCTATTGGAAATTTCATGTGCAGATACTTCCACATGTATGTAAAATCACTTATGTTTTCTGTCTAGTGGATGACTATACTACAGTTTTGTGAGTTAAGCCAGCACACACTGTTTATTGAATGCTGTTGAAAAAATACAAAAAGTGTTTCTGAATATAAAGTATTTTCTTAAACTTTTTAAATACAGTCGGTTGTCAAATATGTGAGTGGAGTTACTTTAAATTTAGTTTGAAATGTGAAGTAACACTGGTATCAGGGCAGTGGTGCACTGTCCTTGTATGAGTTTCTTTTAAGGTCTTATTACTTGAAAAAAACAGCTCACCTCCATCAGCTTGGGTGAGCTTTTTGTCACTCACCAATGATTTTCAAACGGCAAGCCCTGAACCATTGCAAAAACGTCCACAATGTGTTTCCATGTGGCTTTTGCAAGGCAAAATTCATCCAAAAAAGCAAGGGTCATTTGTTGGAAGAGTTGGGCATCATGTGTTAAAAAAACAGTAAACAAGAATGATCATGACAAGCTCTTGTACCTCTCTGCAGATATAACTTAGTATCATATACTTGCTTAATGTACACTCAAAATCGAAAGATGGTCAGGATTACTTTACAGTTCTAAATGACATTGAAACCTTAAGATCTAAGAGCTAGTTCCCAGACCTTAATGCTGAAGTACTAAAAGGGTTTAAGACAACTAACATAGACTCTAAATCCTAATTCTTTTAGCTGATAAACCATAAAAATCATGTATTTTATTTGTCAACTGAAACTAAAGTTTTTCGATTGAGTATGTACAAAACAAAATTAAGTAATGATCAAAGTAAGAACTAGAGAGGTCATGACAATGAATTGCAGAAAGGTGCTATTTCCGATAATTTTATTAAAAAAATGTTGATCTGATTGGCTAAACTTTAAAAATGGACAACATCTTCATAAATAAGCTGACATATTTCTTTCCAGTTCACTCATTCATTCCTTTATAGTTGACACACTTCTGTGTTTTTAAGAAAAATTCTGTGTTGGGAACATTGAAAATTAAAAGGTTTTCTTCACTTTTGTTTTGGAGTTTTATGATTGCCTTAATTGTTACAGCACAAAAGAAACATTGCTTTAAAATAGAGTTTCAATGCTTTTTACTTAGAAATTATGTTGTATAATGCTTGTTGTATTATCAGTATGAAATTTAAACATTCTGGTGTGGGAAATATGAGATGCCGCAGAACAATGGGAGATTCCCTAGTTCTTACACAGACCTTAACTCATTCCCTTTTTCTGGAAAAAAAGTCTGCCGACTTGTAAGTCCTTGTACCTTTTTTCTTTTCAGTCAAATCTGCAAAAAATTTATACAGTAGTTTAATATTGACAAGTTCAGTTATAAATATATATCCATATATTTTTTCATGCTGTGCCTCAGAAAGTGCTTCAGTTCCCCCAAAAAGCAATACAAAAGTAAGCAGTTCCAATAATAGTAAAATATTGTAATAGAATGTAGAATGGAAATATATTTTATTACATTTTGGGACATTCCCCATACATTTGCTTTTGAAAATTTGGTTGGTTCAGCAACATTGCCAACAGACTGGAAGTGAACCGTTGGTGTGTGAAATCACCTAAGTGTGACATAGTGAACTAACCTCATGTGGGAAAAGAGGAGAGAGAGAAACACCATTTTCAAATGTTGTGAGACTGGCGAGGCCAACTTGGAGAGAAAATTTCAGAATAAATTATTGTAATTACAAGACAGAGAGATTGAAAATAAATTGTTATACTAAGACAGGTTTGGTATATGGTGTTCAATTATGATGGGAACATGGGCTACCTGTGGTTTTGTTGCTAAAACAAACATGCTTGTACTTTGTAGGGTTAATTTTAATAGAGTTTAGGGTTAACTGTTATCTTTGCCCAGTAATAAAATTTATAGATAATACTTCATACATTGGTAAGTACACAATTATGTTTTTATTCATGATAGAATGAATATTGCACAAACTCTCGTGGTCTATAAATTTTATTACTAGATAAAGTTGACAATTTTTCAGCTACAGTACTGTTGCATAGAGATACCGAAATAACTTCAAAATATTTTTGCCATTAAAACCTTACTTGAAGACTGTAGAATGTTGGTCTTTCCGCGGCTGGCTCGGGGGTTTTACCTTGGCCATTACTCGTCTAGCATAATCTGTGTTGTGCAGACCAGCATCTCTTAGAGCTAGCTCAACCTTGAGCCTTGCATCACTTCTAACCTGGGTCTCAGTGAAACCATACATGTTGAACAGTGGCTGTTGCAACTCAAGCTCTTCGTCATAGATTGATCCTGCCCTGGCTTGGAATGCTTCAGTTGGTTTAAGAATTCGTTCTTCAACAACAACAAAACTGTGTTACTGACACCAGAAAAAATGAAATAGATAAATGTAGGTGTTAATTTTTAACTGATCATCTTCAGATAGGCCAATAATTAACTATATGTTAAGTTCAGAAAATTCTGGAATTCGCTTCCATTAAAAATGAAAGTAAGCTCAACAATGAAAACTTTCAAAGCCGATCTCAAAATACATCTTATAAATCTGTAATACAGTAGCCTATTACTTCTGTTGAATTTATTTTATAATGATATCAAACTTACTTTGCATTTAGTATTCACATTCACTATTAAAGGTAAGTTTATTAAGAAAAACTGAGAAAGAAAATCCCAACTCCCCAGAGTGGTAATTCATCGAACCTACGACACTCCAAGCACATGGCAGTTGCTCTAACCATATATAGCTACTGTATGGAGGAAACTTTGGCTAGTTACCATGACAACCAATAGGTTTTGCTAAGAGTTAACTAATTTCCTTTTGAACAACTTGGCCCTGGATACTAAATTCCTGAGTACCCTCCCCCCCTGTTACCTGGATTGCTCTCAACATGAGGTTGCACTTGTTCTCGCAGCTTGTCTAATCTTCTCTCTTTTTCTCTCTCAGCTTCTCTTGCTTGTTCTTCTGCTTTCTGTCTAGCCTGCTGTTGCTCCTGCAGTTTTTCCTCCCTAAACTTTACTCTTTCTCTGTCATGCTTTGCCTGTTCAGCCATTTGTCTTTGTAACTCTTCGAGTCGCAGCTTCTCTGCCAGAGCGGTGGCTTCTCTTTCTTTCTCCTGCTGTAAGTGATACTCTTCAATCTGTTTTTGTAATTTCTCTCTTCTTTTTGTTTCTCTTTCCTCCTCTCTTTGTAACATTATTTCTAGCTCTTCTTGTTTCTTGGCCGCTATTACAGCTTTCAATTTCAAAGCTTCAAGCTTTTGCTCCCTGAATGCCAATACCTGAAAAAATTTTCATAAACATTAGTCCACAGAGGAGAGAACACTCAATCTGACTCAGTGCGAGCCAAAGTATTTGTTTAATTATCAAACCTAATTAATTTCTCACCTTACACCTTCGAACAGTGCCATTGTATTTCTTTTAGAACAGTTTAAAGAACAACTCTATCACATTCATATCTTACTATAAATAATCTTGACTGCATGTTTTTTCAAATTTAAGTTTCTTGATAATGAAGTATGAATAACTTTGAAGTGAAAACTTTTAGTGGTGTTACTTTTCATTCTAAAACTAAAATAAAATAAATTATCTGAGTTCTACTGTATGTTAACATTTACCATGAGATTGTGAGATCAATCAGGAAACTGTAAGTCTCAACAAAAATAATGTAAGATAAAATTTTTAATCCTTAGGCAGCCTTTTAAGTTGTCATTGTGTAACAAAATCCTAGAAATAAATTCATCTAGTAGTAAGTTTTTGCTACTTAATAAATAGATCATTGTAACAGTGAGAGCTGGTATTCTAACCATAAAATGCTGTCTGGTAAGATCATGCCCGAGGGAAGAGTAGAGATGGCCATCAGAAAAGTCTCCAAAAGACCCTGGCATAAAAAATTTACCTTGCAGGTCAGTGTTAAGTCTCCTCTGACTGACTATTTTAACTCCTAAATATACAATGGTCACACCTTACACCCCAATATAAGGTGTATCCCCCCACCCTCCCCGGCAGATGATGATACCTTTTCATACAACTGTTTGCATATTTTCTCTTGCTTCTTTCTGGTATGTGCTTTCTCTAGTGCCTCCTCATGAGCTGCCCAAGCATCAGCAAATGTTGCTTTCACTTTCATAAGCAAATCTTCCTTGTCATTGGCCCAGGCTCGTAGAGTGCTGCTATGCTGGTTGTGGTGAAATCTGTAACCTAGCAACCACTCTTCATGTTCAACCTATATTGGGGAGTTATGAAATGTAGTAGAATGTGGTCAGAAGAAAAGCAATTTTCAGCTATACCCTTTAGAATCAACCAATTTGCCCTGCACCTTACATAACATAGTTACTGTTCACAAAAATAATAAGAACTTGGTAATGATAACAAAAAAATAATTGACTTCAAGACAAAACATAAATAATATAATTATACCGCATCAATGTGAAACCTTCAAAATATGGTACAAAAATAATAAGGATCTAGAGCTGGCTGGCAGAGTTTGTACAAATGAATCATTTAAGTCAGTGGTACTCAGTTAAACAGATACTAGATGAACCGTGGAACTTATTTGAGATCAAACTGGTGACACATCTAGTTTGTCAGCTACATTTTAGTTACCAGCTGAGAGCGAGTGGCATGTGGTATTTCACGCATCATTCTGTCCAGGTACAAAGTGCGCCTGTTCGGTAGCTCAGCAGGATATTGATCCAGAAGATGAATGAAGTGAAAATGATCTTCCCGAGACCATCCTCCTGTGCTGGAGCTAAAAGTACAATGAATACATATCATTATTTACAAAAAATCCATGGGGGCCTTCAGTAAGAAAATTTTCAAAATCCTGACCAGAAACATTCATGTTAAACAGATCTGTCAAAGGTACTCACAATAGAACATTCTTGTACTTCAAATCAAGAAACTCTAGATGAGCTTCGTATTTCTTGTCCAGCAAATTAAATTCATTCAGAACACTCTCCTTCAGAAGTTCGTCAGGGCAGTCAAGCTCAACAGCCTCTTCTGGAATTCCTTTTTCAACTTTGATCTCTGTACAAGTGTTCTCAGCAAAAATTTGGTGTACAGAAAGGATTTCCAATTCAGCTTCCACCTGTTCCTTTTCACATAATAACCTTTCCAGAACTGATTGCTGCTGGTCTTTAACTGATTCGATCACTTTCAGGACACCAGCATGCTCGTCATTGACTTCCCCTTAACAAGAACGGAAACATTTCAGTTAAATAATTAATTAATTGCTGCAGCAACATTGTACATAAATCTAGTCCCAGTTACAATTCAAAACTCAAAGAAGCTCTTCAAATCCAATGGAAACAGCCTTCTCTCTATAAGCAGGTTTTTCATGTTAATTTAAGTCTTATCTTGTAATGGTTAATCTTTTGTTCCATTTATATCAAACTAGCAGGAATTTCAAGAATTATTGATATTTGTACTAAAATTGATTGACTACCGCAGCTAGTCTTTATAAAAACATTAATATTTATGTAAATCTTGTCCCAGTTACAACAGTTACTGAAGATGTTCACAATGTCAGAGCCTGCACAAGATCCACTGAACCACAAGTCTGATCTCCCTTACTAACGTAGCCTGCGCAGCAAGCATTTCCGTTGAGTTTTGGCGAGATTTTCTTTTTGGTCGTGCGAAAATTGGGGCGAGAGAAAAAAACGAAAGGTGGGGGTGGGGGAGGGAGGTGATCTAGGAAACGCTTGCAGACATGCCTTTGAAGTTTGGAAACTGCCCGTTCGCCAGCGAATCGGGCTTGTGATTGGTGTGGTTCCAAGCCAACTAATTACAAATGCCAATCAAACTAACTTCTTACCCATCCACTATTTGAAAAGTCTCAAGCCCTGTGAAGGAAAAGGCAAAAGCTTAAAATTACTTCAGTTCAATTTGAAATACCTGCTTAAAAGCAATTCCAATTAATCTTGTGAGCAGCAGTGGTTTGAGACCGGTCTTTGATCAAATAACGTAACAGTTACATTTTCATTTATATTGTTCAAACTCCTGTTAAACAATGCCGAATGGCAATTAACAAACCGTGAGCCAAACAAGAGTTGGTTTCTTTGCCGAAATAATACAAAATGATTTAAGCTCAACAGAGACAGGAATTTAGCACAAAGAAGGGGGCAAAAATTGCTGAAATATGAACATACGAAAGAACCTTACAGAAAGAAAAAAACAAGATCATCTGTTAAACCTCAAAGAAAACAATGATCAACCAAGCGACAGATGCCGAACTTTAATACATTAATTTTTTAAACAGGCTGGGATAAAAGTTCAGACAAAAACCTAGATTAAAGAATCAGCTTGAAGCGTGAAAACGCTTTTAAAAATTTCAAACACAAAGGAATAATTTTTTAAAAGCTGACTGAAAAAAGAGAAAATTATTTCCATCTCAAATTATGTGTTTCTCATGTGAAATTATGAATGAAAAACTAGCAAAGTAAGCACACTAAGTTTATTCTGATCCAGCATGTGTGCCGCATTGAAGCATGAAGTGTCAACAGGTGGTTTCCAAACTTCAAAGGCATGTCTGCAAGCGTTTCCTTCTTGGTATTGCGTGGCAACAAAAACATTCTGGAGACTAAATGAGACTTATATTTATGAGACAAGAGGATAGATAATGTAAAACACTTTAGAACATGTATCTGTTAATAACAGGTTTACTGTTGTTGTCACTGTTTTTTTTTTGTTGATAAAATTCGTCCAAGATGTGTTAAAATCAATCTCCTTAAGAATTACAATAAAGGAATCAAAAGAAAAAGAAGCCGATTTTTTACTTAAAATCGTGAAAATAAAGTGACAAAAAATAGTTATGAGTTTTTGGAAAAATTACAAAATCGCTAAATTAATGTGATACTAAAAGTTCATGTAATGAGGTATTTATATGTTGAACATAAAGAAAAATCTTAATTATACGTTTTTACCAAAGATAAGTCTTTCTCTGTTTTCACTCAGCCAGAACTGTACATCTTCTCTCAAATCCCAAAGTGGCTCAACAGTGTTCTTTTTAAAGTCTTTCATTTCATCATTGAGAATTGACTCGAGCACTTCAAGTTCTTTGAAGAAATCTTTTATCGTACAGTAATCAAATGGACTGCCTGGTCGCAGTGCATCTATTTCTCCTTCCAACTGCCTCTGCTGACTTTTCAGTCGAATATTCTCCTTTAACCAACAAGCTCTGTGCTGCTGTAACAAGTTGTGTTCTTTCTTGTTTTTGCTGGCTTGTGTTATCTTTTCAATCTTGCATGCCGTGTGTTTACCAGTGGCTTCTTTAAGCTGAGCAATTGCTTTGAGTTTGTCATAGTCTGCAGGTCTATAACGGTTGCTACCATGGCCTTCGATTGCACGACTAACAAGAAAACTGTCTACAAAATAATTCATAATAAACTTGAGTTTGTGCCAGTCTGGCCTAAAATCTTGCTTTTATTTTTTTTAAATTAACGTTTTCGGACACACTCTCCTTCCTCAGTATTGTGTTTAACTGCCGTGTCTACAAAACGTTTTAAAATTTAAAAAAATTAAAGCAAGATTTTAGGCCTGAATGACACAAACTAAAGTTTATTAAGATATCTTTTACGACCTACAACAAAATTTTAGAACTTGTAGAGCATTTACAAGAACATTCGACAGATTCTACAAAATAATTCACATGTACAGTAAATTTAGTGCAGCAATAATTTAGTAGATAAAAATCTTAAAAAACAAGAATGAACCAAAAGACAAACAAAAACAACCGTGGCCGCGTATTTCCGAAAAATTTGTTTTGAAAATATAAAACTTTCAGATAGCCAAGCAAAAACGTCGATCCAAATTATTTGATATAATAACCAATACTAGTCACTACTGACAGTGATTTTGGCAGCCTTGAAAACATAAATTTTAATCCAAATCATACCTGACGCTCCAATTGCATTTCTGTGGAAGTTAACAAACTTCCTTAGATCTCTACCACTCATCCAAACTTTTTATCATTCTATATGGTACGAAAAACTTGGAGAAGTTTGATTATAAACATCGTTGCTAGACGAATCCACCATTTTGAACTCCTGACGCCTCGATTTGAAAGTAACCTGCCTCGTTTGCATGTCGTCAAAACAATCCAAGATGGCGTCCAACCGGTCAAAAAAGGGTTCGAAGAGATCTTTGAGCCCCAGTCCAAGCTTAGGAAGCTCTAGTAAAAGGAAACGACCAGCGACAGTAAGTTTCAACTTCTCGTTTGCTTTCTGTGCGACATATTCATATTATTGTGTTTTTTTAGCCCGTTGTGTCAGAAGAGGTAGAGTCCCCGTCGAGTAGCCCTTCTTCGTACACTGCAAGTGATACGGCTAGTGTTTACAACACTACCGCCATCGGACAGCTTCCTTTCAAAGATCCCAATTTCGAGGTTCGTAGAAAAGTTTTTGGGTAATTTTATAATTATAACAAAATATCTAAAATGTTACTGTAATCTACCGGGTGATACTGTAATCTACCGGGAGATCAAGTCCCCATGTGACCACCTGCTACTACAAGATGACCTGAATAACTTGTCAG
>JAOBAT010096946.1:0-16576 GCA_026413305.1 Hydrozoanthus tunicans | reverse complement strand
CCCCCCCCCCCCACCCATCCGCCTTCCCTACTGGCATGGCTGCCTTTTCCCTGTATCGAGTGGCTTTTTTTCCGTGCAAGTTTTTAAATTAATGTAAGATTAGTATTAATACTGTGCATGAAAAGTATGGCTTCGGAAGCAAAAAAAAGCGTTTAGAGAATAGAAAAATTATTTGTGCACTTTTTAAAGAAAATCTTTTTGTTTGTTAATATGTTAGTTTCTCGCTATGGTAGCAGACAATTCAATAAAGCATATTTCATAGCGCTTCCGGTTGGTTGGTTTGCACGGATTAATGGTATATTAATTAATATGTATTTTGGTATGTTAAAACAACCTCGCATCGTAAGAAGTAATTATTCTTGATTACTGTGGTCGTCAGCCGTTTCGCAGTTGTCAAGTTGGCAAAATATTTTAAAACGAAATTTCACTCAAGTCCGATGACGAAAGTATTTTTTTTTCTTAAATAAAAACAAAGTAAGATTTTATTCTTAAGCTAGTTCTTATGCTGGTGTAGGTTTTCGTTGTAACTTCTATAACATTGAATTTAACGAAGAAAACACTCAATTGTCTAAAAAGCTTTACAATTAAATAAAATCCAAAACTATTAATTTAGGTCATTGTTTTGATCCTATGGCTATGAATGCTAATCTAAATCGTACTTAGCCATTAAGCGTTTCTGATTCTTTGTGATGCGTGGTCCGATATTTGTTTATATTGAACAAGTTTTCAAACCCTGGTGTCAGCTGGTTAAATTTCGAGAGTTATTATGACTGATGTTTATGTTTTTAAGCTGCTGCTTTTAATTCATGACGTGGCAAAGAGCTGACAAATAGAATTAGAAAAAAAAGAGATTGAAATACTTGCTCTTCCATTGTTAGTTGTACGCTTCATATAATTGGTTAAAAAGACAATAGGTTTACCAAATATGGAAACACGAGAGTACTAAATCACCCAACAGCAAACAGCAAAATATTTTTTTAAAATCGGCTTCCGCGAATTGAAATGGTGTTATGATGGCTAACTTCTATTATATTTTAGGGACAGTTTTGCTTGCATTCGCTAGCCAGATCTATTCTTATAGAAACGAACGAAAGACTGCCGATTTTCCTCTAGGGAATAAGTTGTTAGCGAAGCCGCATTACATTCATTATGAAGAACTCACAGAGTTGCTGAAAACCTACGCGAAGAAATACGACAACATCGCGCGTCTTCACAGCATTGGAAAATCGGTCAAAAATCGGGATCTTTGGGCTCTCCAAATAACAGACAAACCCGATATTACTGAATCAGGCGAACCTATGTTCAAGTATGTTGGGAATATGCACGGTAATGAAGCTGTTGGGAGGCAAATTTTAATTTATTTAATTCAGTATTTGTTACAAAACTATGGACGAACTAAAAGAGTCACGAAACTTGTGGACGAAACAAACATTTTTATTATGCCTTCCATGAATCCAGACGGATTTGAGGAATCGAATGAAGGTGACTGTAACGGTGTAGAAGGAAGGCCAAATCATAACCATGTTGATTTGAACAGAAACTTTCCCGATCAGTTTAACAACTGGGATAATTACAAACTAAAAGACGCTCAACCAGAGACCAAAGCCATGATCAGATGGATTTTGACAAATCCATTCGTACTATCGGCAAACTTGCACGGAGGGTCGTTGGTTGCAAGTTATCCATTTGATAGCAATAAAGAACACATTGCAGAGAGGGATTACAGTAAATCACCAGACGATCCCGTGTTCAAACGCCTGGCTTTGACATATTCACGAAATCACTTGACTATGTGGAAAGGCGATCAGAGTTGTGGGGACACATTCACAAATGGCATCACTAATGGTGCAAATTGGTATGACGTGCCAGGAGGAATGCAAGATATAAACTATTTAATCAGTAATTGCTTTGAAATTACTGTTGAGTTGTCTTGTTGTAAATATCCAGCTGCGTCACATTTACCTGAAGAGTGGAAAAAGAACAAGAATGCTCTTTTAGCATATATGGAAGAGGTACATAAGGGTGTCAAGGGGTTTGTTCGGGATGAAAAGGGTAATGGTATTACTGGCGCGACCATACATGTACTTGGTATAAACCACAATGTGACTACAGTTAAGTTTGGTAATTACTGGAGACTTTTAGTTCCTGGGAAGTATTCTATCTTAGCATCAGCCTTGGGCTATAAAACAAAGCTTCTTCATAATATTGTTGTCAATGACAAAGCTGCAATAGAAGTTGAGTTTAGATTAGTTCAGGACTCTGTAAAGACTCAAGTACTTCAGCAACCAATTGTTGAAACTGAGAAATTAATACCATGGTTTGAGTCATCATTACTCACGGTCTCTCGAAGGGATACCATACTTCTACCAAAAACAATACCTACAACTATTGAAGAGTTTCAAAATGTAGTTAAACTCTGGGTTGAGCCTAGAATCTTCAGACACCATAATCATGAGGGCATGATGCTTTTCTTAAAAACAATACATAAACTATATCCCAGTCTTACTCATCTTTACAGTATTGGTAAATCTGTGAAAGGTCGCGAGCTTTGGGTTATGGAAATTTCAAACAACCCTGGAAGGCATGTGCCAGGAGAACCAGAGTTCAAGTATGTTGGAAATATGCATGGAAACGAAGTAGTTGGCAGAGAGACTTTGCTACTTCTAATACAAGCACTGTGTGAGAATTATGGGAAGTCTCCTGCCATTACTGCATTAGTTAATTATACCAGGATACATATCATGCCATCTATGAACCCTGACGGCCATGAAATAGCCAGGGAAGGAAAACAAACTGATGGAGACAATGTAATCACTGGTCGAGAAAATGCAAACAAGGTTGATTTGAACAGAAATTTTCCTGATCAGTTTTTCCGAAACAATGATAACATTAAACATGAACCAGAAGTCAAGGCAGTTATGGAATGGATTGGTTCTATTCCATTTGTACTTTCTGCAAATTTGCATGGAGGTTCCCTTGTAGCCAACTATCCTTATGATGATACTATTAATGCTAAACAGGGATATAGCAAATCTCCTGACGATGTTGTTTTCCGACAACTTGCCTTGTCATACTCAAAAGGCCACCCTAAAATGAAAGATGGCTGGCCCTGTCGTGATGCACAGCCTGACGAGCACTTCAAAAATGGTATCACAAATGGTGCATCGTGGTATAATGTAATTGGTGGAATGCAGGATTATAATTATCTTCACAGCAACTGTTTTGAAATAACAATTGAAATGGGTTGTGAAAAATATCCCTATGCAAGCCAGCTTCACTCTTTATGGGACAGCCACAAAATTTCTTTGCTTAATTTTATGGCACAAGTTCATACTGGTGTTAAAGGTTTTGTTCTGGACAGAAACAATGTTGGTATAAACCATGCTAAAATAGCTGTATCTGGAATAGACCATAATGTTTATAGTGCAAAGGATGGTGACTATTGGAGGCTGCTGGCCCCAGGGAAATACAGAATTATGGCATACTTTCTTGGCTATCGACCGCAGTTTAAAGACATAGAAGTTCATCCAGGATTAGCACTAGTGGTGAATTTTGTTCTCCAGCCTTTGACACCAGTAATCAGTACTACTTCTGTTCCAACCCAGTTGCCAACAACTCCAGTAATTGTCGAGAAACCATTTACTGGTATAACACATTCGCCAATTATATCTGCACCATCTTTGCCACCTATAAAGAAAGGTTAGTTTCATAAAAATGTAGTATGAAAATAATTATAATTTATAATTCTTTTAAAGTATATGAAATGAATCATTAATACCAATTGTTGCTTAACAAATAACTTTTGTTTATAATTTATGTTGCAGCTTAAATAAAATGTTTGTCAACTTGTTCAGCAATATTAGTTTCTGAGGATGAAAAATTAATTGAAGAGCCATGATTTACTGCATAAAAGTTTACAGTAAGACCTATTTACTAACAGAAAAAACAAGAAAAACTTTTTCTTTGAATCAGTTAGTATTGCTCCATTTTAAATAAGTTCATAGTCATGGTTACTTTTGAAATTAACATTATAGGAAGCCATACCTATAGTTGACTTATGTTTGGGGGATTCTTTTCCTAATTTAATTTTCATGAACATCCCAGCCAATTTTTATATAAATATTTTTAATTTTTTAAATTTTTTTATTTAAATATTTTTATAAAAATTTAATCAACCGTTAGCTACAGCACTATTCTGCTACACACTCATCAGGAAAAGCTAGCCATGAGTGTAGCTGAGCTACACAAAACAGTGCTGTAGCCAGAAATGTTCAAAAGATTGTTTTTTAAAAATGTTTTGTTTCACTCTACTTTTTGATATCAAGCACTCTAATCATATTTGTAAGTATTTAAAATCAAAGATGGCATATCAATTCTCTATGACTCCGAGTTAAGCATGTGTTTGCAGACCAAGTCTATTATTGTAGTGGTTTGCTTATTCATAACGATTAACACTTGCATAATAACAATTTAATTATTCTGCAGCTAAATACATGTACCACAACTACATGTCACTGTTAAAGTACCTCTTGGAATACAGCAAGAATAACCCTGACCTGTTCAAAGTGTCCTTGCTTGGTCAAAGTAAAGGTGGAAAGCAAATCTATGCAGTGGAGGTGTCAGTAAACCCAGGCGTTCAATCAGCAGATAAGCCATGTGTGGCCCTGATTGGTGGGCTGCAAGGGTCAGACAGAATTAGTAGAGAAATCCTTCTCATATTAATGAAATATCTACAGGAGGGTTACCGCAAGAATGTTGGCCGTATAGTGGAGCTTTTGAAAACAACAAGAATACACATCTTGCCAGCAGTTGATTTGGATGGTGGGGAAAATTCTTTGGAAGGGAATTGCAATGGCAGTGGTGACCAAAAGAAGGATATAGTACAGGGCTTCTACTATAATGTTTCTTCACGGGAGAAGAGGGGCTTACCAAAGAAAGTGAAGAAGGTACACTATAGCTAGCCCACATACTTTAAGGGTAATGATAGTAAATCTGAGACTATTTGAGATGCTGAGACAACGTAATTTCAACCTGAACTTTCGAAAGTAATGATTAATCCAAGACCGAGTTGTTACAATACTAAAAACCAAATTCTGTGACCTAAAATACTACCAAGACACCAAACAGATTTCAAGCAAAGTCGAAATTTTGAGCTCTGCCAGAAATGACGAGATTGCAACCATTTTGTGAGAAAATCTGAAGCTGTTAGATGGAGAAAAAAATAAAAAAATTTAAGACTTACAGTAGAGACATGACAAACAACGACCAGGTTTTGAGAACTAGCTGCAATTCCCAGAGGCTTTCGCTTTAAAGGGACCTTAGCATCGTTGATTACATAATTAGGTACTATATAGAGATTTTTTCGATGTTCTAAGTTTCTCTAGCAAGTAACCAACACTTTTGTAAAATTGTTAAACATAAAGTCAAGCATACTGTTATAAGTAAAAAGGAACTGATTCCCAGCTATAGGAACTTTTTTTTCATAAAATGCTCGAAGCTCAGCTAGTTTATGCATTTCTAAGTTTAGTTTTTGGTCAGTAGAAAAATTAGATATTTCATTTTTGGATTGTATACCAATTAATACATTGTTCAATTATTCCTGCAGTTCCTAGAATCAACAACAGATGAACGACCTGAGGTGGTGGCTGTAAAAAAATGGATGAAAATGCATCAGTTTATTCTTCTTGCCGATTTAAATGGAGGGGAATTGGTTGCTAGGTGAGTTAAGTTACTTATCAGATGAAACCTTCAGTGAATTTAGTTTGATAATAACTCAGGCATTGAAGAGACAACAACCATTATCAAACTAACCTATTCCGCCTCAGTGGTTTATGTACATCTTCTTTCTCTTTACATAAAACGTACAAGAAAGGTCATTTTATTTTGGGGTAAGGAGATTTGAAATAGAGAATCATGTGCGTGGGCACTGGAAGCAAAATTTAATTGGGTTTGCACAGTGGAAATTGTTTTAAAGTTTGAAAATACAAACAAATAGTCAATTGCCAAGTTTGATGAACATTTTTTTTCGCATTAAATAAATATATTAATGCGAAATTTGAGCTGCAGAGATGGACGCAAACTTAATAAAAGGTTTATTTGAGATCAATAATGTTGAACAGTGAAGGATTCCTTTAAGGCTCTGGCTTTATACTCTGTAATGGTTTAATTTGTAGTATGCTAGCTAGTTGACATAATTTATTCTCAATATTGTATAAGTTTCATAGGTTTGAAATATTTGTCTTTCCTCAAACAGATATCTTCTTGACTCAACTGCCAAGGGCAAAAACGGCAAAAGAAGTTCAACTACAGCAGATGACAAAATCTTTCAAGATCTTGCTAGAAGCTATGCCATGAAACATCCCACAATGCATCTTGGCCATGGTTGCAACAGCTCATCACTCCAGTTTAAAGATGGCGTAGTCAATGGAGCGATGTGGAAAGAGGGGAAATATACCATGCAAGACTATGCATACCTTGTTGAAAACTCTTTGCAATTATCGCTTTTTATCTCCTGCTGCAAATATCCCTTAGCACTTGAAATTGAAAACATCTGGGAGCAGAATCGTGAACCACTTTTATCATTTATTGAGAAGTCACATCAAGCAGTTAAGGGTGTTGTTCATAACTACAGTCATGTTGGGATTCCTGGTGCTCATTTGTCAGTCAAGGGGCTTGATGTGCAGATTGGCACCCATGGCAACGAATCTAGTTTTTATCATTTGCTCCCCCCTGGCAAGTACAAGATTAGTGCTCTAGCTGCTGGCCACTCAACTGCCAGTAAGCTTGTCTCAATTTCTCCAGGAAAGACTTCAGCCATTACATTTAACTTGCATGGATCATTCCAGTATAGCCATCACAGGTACAATGACATGGTATCAGTATTGCGGCATATTGCAGCAAAGTATCCGCACATTACCAAGCTCTATAGCCTTGGTCAGTCCGTTCAGTATCGCCGACTGTGGGTTATGGAGATATCAGACAACCCTGGCCTGCATGAACCAGGGGAGCCGGAATTCAAGTATGTTGCAGGCATCCATGGAAATGAAGTGGTTGGCAAGGAGATGCTATTGTTACTGATACAGCATCTGTGTCTTAGCTACGGAACAGACGATTTGACTACTCGACTTATAAACAGCACAAGGTTACATTTTGTGCCTCTAATGAATCCTGATGGTGGCGAACAGGCAGCTGAGGGAAATTGTCATTCAAACAAAGGGAGTGGAAATGCAAGAGGGGTTGATCTCAACACAAACTTTCCCAGTAAGTACTTAAAAACAAGTATCTGTACCAGTCCTTCCAGCTTAAAAAGTTTAAATCTAATATGATAAACTTTCCTCCAAGAATGGATAACCTGGAATACATGTTAGCACAGGAACTGATTAACAAACTTTTTAGAAATCAAATACAAGATGTTTATGTTTGGCCAACATGAACCCCTTGAATAAGATCAAACTAGAGTGTGCAGAGGTATTTTCAAACTATAGGTACTTTTGTCAACCAAAGGAAGCGGTAAAGTTGTTGGGAAGAAGATAAACCAAATTCACTGTTTGTAAATCAAATTCTTGACACTAGTACTGTTTCATTATGTTCAGGTTTAATAGCAGTTCTCCCACAGTAAATAAAAAATTAATAATGATAATAAAAATAATAATTATGTAATAATAGTAATAATTACTTTTAATTATTATTTAGATTAAATGTTATTATTATTAGTGGTTTTCAGTTCTTCTAAAGCTTTGAGCTATGGTTGGAATAATGGATTGTGATGCAGCAATCAAGCATATTAGATTTTATCTGTAGCTAACTACATTTTTAGTTTCTGTTTTCTTTAGAACAGCTTTAATCAATCACAAAAACAGAGCTTTGACTGGGGGGGAGGGGTTGGAGGTACAGGGACATCTTGAGCTTAGTGAAAACCAGAACCATCAGATCTACCAGATTAAACTATTAATGATGCTTAATGATTTACGCTAGTTTTTTAGTGACAAGCCAATTTATGCACTCTCTAAGCAAACTTACTTTAAATAAACTTTTTTTTTTCACCAGTCAGTTTTGATTTGCCCTGAATTTTTCACTTAGAAGTACATGATGCTTTTTGTTTTGTTTCAGGTCTTTATGATCCTTCTACCAAAGAGCACGAGCCAGAAACCTTGGCCATAATGAAGTGGATGAAATCTCACCCATTTGTGTTGTCCGCAAGTCTTCATGGAGGTTCCTTAGTGGCAAGATATCCCTTTGACTCACATCCAAGCCAACGACTCATGCCCAGTCTCACTCCAGATGATGATGTATTCCGCTTTTTGGCCAGCAGCTATGCAAATGCTCATCCAACAATGCACTATGGGAAACCTGCATGTCCAGGTCTGTCCGTACTGGATGAGTTCCCGCGAGGGATTGTTAATGGTGCTCAACTGGAGAAGTCTGATGGTAGCATGCAAGACTTCAATTATGGTCGAAGTGGCTGCTTTGAGATATCTATTGAGATGGGCTGCTGCAAGTTTCCTTACTCCGAACATCTTGAACACCAGTGGAGAGAGCATAAGGATGCATTGATTGGGTTTATGTTCAAGGTTTGTGAGACGTCAGTTTTTTATATTATACACTTACTGTTCCTCATGCTGCTGTGTGCAGATTTTTGCACGCCATGCTTAATAAAGCACTGTACTGACTAGAGTGTTATTTCACTACTGCCACCATCTTTGCTATCACCATTGCTACTACTTTTACTGCTATAGCTACTAGTATCATCACTACAACTACCACCTTGACTACTAGTATTACTGCTGCTGCTGCTGCTACTACTACTACTGCTACTGCTACTGCTACTGCTACTGCTAGTGCTACTGCGACTGTCATGTTTTAGAAGTATATAAAGAATTGCAAAGTCAACATATAATTATGTTTATATTCCCTGATCTGTTGTTGAATAAGAATTGATGTTAAGAAATTGTAATTAAAGTGTATGGATGATCTACAGATTCACCATGGTATTCGAGGTTTTGTACGCGACCAAGAAGGAAATCCAATTCAAGATGCCCTTATTAGTGTTAATGGTCGTAGCCACTCTGTGAAGACAGCTGAACATGGCGACTACTGGCGCCTGCTCACCCCAGGCCACTACAAAGTCACAGTGCACACACCCGGTAGGGCTGATCAAACAGAACTAGTTCATGTGAAACCAAACGAGCCAGCGGTGGAGGTCAACTTCTCTATGCCAAAGAGAGCTTACCTGTTTGGTTTACCTGGCCCTCTTGCTGCAGGAATAATAGTCCTAGTTAGTGTGGTCCTTGTTCTGATTGCTGTGGGTCTGTGGAGGATGATACGATTCAGAAAACGCTTTCGTGTTACTTTTGGATATATGAATGGACGGGGCGGCTACCAAGACGACTATGATGAAGCTATGGCGGTAAATTCATTCAACTCGAAATCATTGCTAAATAATGAATACTCAGATGATACTGACGAGGATGAGGAAGAGGTGATATTGGACAATACTTTCACTCACATCAGGCGATAGAATATTTCAAATAAATAAATTACTGAATGAAAGAAATTATTTGGTTTAGAAAAAAAATTAATTCGGGAAATTTATATTTTTAATATAGTGTGCGTCTAGAAGTAGAATGAATTACTGTTTAGGATTTATGTCAATGCTGCTGCCATTGGTAATAGCAGAATAATGTGTTGTTACTAGTCTTACTACTGTTGACAGTAGTAACAACTTTACTTGAGTACTTATCGGTAATCATCACAGAAAAATCGAGTATACTTTGTAAGTTTACTTGCTTTGTAATGTAACTTTTTTTTGGCTGAAAATATTTTGTAAATACCTCGGGTAATAGATAGGATTGTTTCCATGGAGACTAGTATCTGTTTCTATGGAGACTAGGGTTATATAGGTGTTAGAAACAAGTTTTATAGGAAATATCAACCGTGGAACTTAGTGATTTTTTATATTTGTTTCCTTGGAGGGAAAAATTGCTTTCTTTCTGTTTAAAGAGTGGGAGATATTTCTATTTGATTTCTAATTGGATTGACGGGGGGGGGGGGGAGGGAAGGGAGGGGGGTAGAGAACTGTGAGAGAAATGGGGCTTTCTAACACCTTACTCTTCCCATTGAGTGGCTACGCTGTCCAAGACAGTGGAAAAATGTTAGCCAAAGGCTAAAAGTTATCTCCACAATTAGTAGTTTCTATGTTGAGCTTAAAGTAAACGGAATATGCCGACAAACTTGCTTTGGAAAAAAAAAGAGCATCCGAAAAACACTGAGATTAAATTTTGAATTAGATCATTTTGGAGTAGGTACTTTGGAATGGCAATCAAATGACCTAATGTTGATTGCATTGACTATATCACCACCGGGCAAGGGAATGGTATGTTTAAAAGAAAAGAGATTAATGCAAATTGCATTTAAGAACCTAAAAAACATCGTGAAGCGTAATTCATAAATATCGTAAACATACAGCATTATATCTGGCCCAGTCTTGTTTTAAGAAAAAATGTTCTCATACATGCAGTAACGAGAGGAAGGTATGGTAAGAAAGTGTAATTTTTTATTATGAAGATTAATCATTTCGTCGACGAAAATGTAATGAAATCTTTAAAATCACTAGACAGTTTTAAACAGTATCTGACTTCTTTTCGTTCATGTCAGCTACTGTTTAAAACTGTTTAGTCTAGTATTTGATTCTAAAGATTTTATTACAAAATGTAATTATATTATTAATGCTTTATTATTTTTGAAAAAGTATGCTATTTTGACCTAAATCCATCAAAAGGAAAGTTTAAGATGTAGTATAGGAACGCTGTAATTATAGATAAAAGAATATAACCACATGCCAAACTAATAAGTCATTGAGCTCTGAAGTGTAGAAAACATTAGATTTAGAAAGTTTATATATGAACGGTTTTTTCAGGGCATTTGGAAACTTTGTTCTGTCACACCGGACGTAAAGTTAAACAAACTCAGTAGACGGAATTTTTCATTTGTAATGAATTTAGCTACTGGCAAGTATTGCCATAAAAACTTAAGTAGTTTGAACATTTTATGTTTATGTACTTAGTGGTTTGAATTTATTATATCACTGTGGCTTGTAAATAAACTTTCTAAAAGTGACTGAGTCACACGGCACATGGGGCTGCTTTCTTTTCTGGCGTCGTTTCATTGGGTGCTCGGGGTTACGTAATGTCAGGTGTTGGTTCAATAGCCGGAATCAGGCGTCGCACAAGCACAGGGGAAATTATTTCAGTAAAGTAATGGCACGAGGAGCGTCGGTGTCACGGTTGATTTGGTTTTCCCGTGGATTTGGTCTCCAAATCTAGAGAACGAGTTATAAATACAACTAAAATACAGCAAAGGTACCGTATTTCCTCGAATAAACGCCGCACCTGAGAGCCAAATATCAATAAATGGTACTGTACTCTCGAATATTGAACAAAATAATTAATCAAAGTGCAATGTAGTAATAGTTATCAGCCTTGTTTATTAATTTATAAACGTTTATCAGCGCAACAAGTTGTATTTAGTTTTAAACCTTAAGCTTGATTAGTATATGTACAGCCTGAAAAAGATTACTTTTTAATGTAAAGTGACGAATAGTTTTTCAATAAAATAAGACTCGTTTTAAATAAACGCCGCCCTCAAATAAACGCCGCACCCGAATTGCGAAAAATCTCGCAAATGCCGTGGCGTTTATTCGAAAAATACGGTAGTCTTGTTGAGAACATTTGGAGAAAAAAGCAGCATAGTTTTTTTCGAGACGTTGAACGAGTCATACACATATGGTGCAGCATGGTTTAATGGGGATATTTAGAGAAAGAGGCAGGTGTAGGCTGCTCTAAATGTTCTTGAAAGATTGAACGATGTTCGAATACTGCTACCACGAGTACCTTCATGTTTCACTAGCGAAATTTTCCGTTTTTGTTAGCTTGTTTAGGAGAAACTCTAGGAAAACCGGCAAAACATGTGCTGTTTTCCCCATTTCCGAGGGGAGACTGGAACGAATTAAACAAAAAGCCCCATATATTATGAACAAAACTATTTTTTACATTATATTTTCTGATATGTCTTCGGAAGCTCACCATTTACTAGAATATGATAAAAATGTGTAAACAACTTAAAATTTCTACCATGCGAAGTAAAGACGCTCAAAAGACCTTAAGCCCTTAACCAATTAAGTAGATGCTTTTGAGTGATCTCAGTTTCATACAGTTTATCGGCGGCTCTTGTGAAATAAGATATTTTTATATGGTTGCCTATACATTTAGTAAGCTACAATTTATCTTTGTCTTCTTGGATTTTTGTATCTGTCAGCAATATCTTCGCACTGTCTCGTCGCCAAGTCGTTGAATTAACGGGTGAGCATACTCAAGTTTCAACTATTAAATCATAGAGAAATTTTAACGACTTTGGACATTTCAGATAACCTTAATATAACAATTCAAATTTACAGTCGTATATACAAAATAGCTCGTAAACAATAAAAATTTGACTAAAAAGGTAGACCTGTGTTTGTTCTCCACTATTACATATGTAACTAATTAATAATAAAACTGATATTTACCCTAAAAGTTGTTGCGAAAATTTTTTCCTTCGAAACGAAGAAATACTTTCCTGCATTTTATTTTTAGTAATGTAAAATGAACGAGTGGAAATAAATGAATGCTTACCCGGCTGTTCACTCACAATGCTGCTTTAGATGTTCGGCCCATCGATTCTGGATAGCTGGAATTCTCCCGCAAGCCAAAGCAAAGTCCGTGTGGTGGTTGGTCGATTTTTTTTTTCGAGGTTCTTTCCTTTGGTTTTATCAAATTCTCCATGATTTCACTCGCACTTATAGTAAAAACGTTACATTTCTGCAAAGGGTGCTGGTGGATTGGGCCCTTATACGAAATGCACTTTCTTCAAGCAACACTACGTGTATATCTATTTAGAGATCAAAGTGCACGACAATTTTAAAAGGGATAATATTTCATTTTCAGGAGATCACGACAGTGGTTTCGCTATTTCTGGAAACACCTTACAGGCATCAGTGCTAAAAGCAATTTAATAAAACAGATTTGAAACTGTGTTTCTTATTAGTTGATTAATTATAGGAAAAAGAGTCTTGTTACTTCTCGGATTTACAGAGTTCTTATGTCTCACGCATTGGGCGTGAGTTTGACGCGTTTCAATGTAAACTCGCGCTCTCACGCAGACAAGTCGGAGTATTTCTCACTTTACTCATTCTCAATCTGGAAGGTAAGTACTATTTTGTGCCTGGTTCTAAAAGATAAAATTTTTCAAGCGATTTGAGAACAGCAAAATTCAAAAACTTTATGCTCTTGATTTGAAACTGTTCTCAAAAAAAAATTAAAACATATTTAGACCATGTGCATACATGTTTATATGTTGGTGCCCAGTAGTTACGCAAAATACCGCCGATGCGTGGAGGTCTGGTGACAACAAAGTGAAAACTGCCGCCATCTTGCTTTTGCTTCAGTTTCAATCTTGTTTTAGCTTCACTTGGCTAATAAAGCAGTGTTTGCGGGAAGTGCTGCTTTAGTTTATGATGGGAAAGCGGAAAGATGTCGGCGATGAAGAGCTTAGAGGTACTTTAATCGTATACAACATATATATGTCATGTGTCTGTATTTTCATTCGTTGAAAGAGACTACTAAACTTTACTCACTTTTTTCTGTTTTGAAACTGAGGTACGTTCTCCTTCTTTCGGCAAGTGTCTCGTTTATAACATAGCCGTACCCGGGTAGTACACTGCAGTAGATGCCATACATGTGTAATAGCCAGCTGAAAGATAACTCTAGATAGAATCGGTCGTACACGGAGTTACTGCACAAGAAGCTTGTGTGCCTTATTTACTCATAATTATGGTAATGCTGTTTTCTCTATAAACCCAGCAGAAATGGAACGATAAACCCAGTATCAATGTTTTGAGTTGTTGACCTTAAGGTTCCGTATACACGAGCAATTTTGCTTGTCAAGTCTGAAATTTGCTCGTGTAGACAACAAGTAAAATGTGGCAAGGTTATAATGAACCTATCAATATAAGTCCCGAGGGGGGGGGGGTATACGGGCAAGGGGTGGGGATTTGAACAAAAACCCTAAAAATATTCAAATGCTCCTGGGTGGGGATGAGATTACTTATCAAATCTAAGCAAAACACCCCACCCAGGGGACAACTTATTGCTTTCAACTGTCAAAGAATATGGCAATTAAAAAGCAATATAAACAACCAGAAAGTACAGATTTTTAGACAAATGAAAAGAAAAACATTCAAAATATCTTAAAAAGCACCATTTGTTTGCATTTGACGCCTTTTAATTCTCTAAATGTAGTATTTTTTATGCTTACCTTGTCCTTTCCTTGATGCTCCAAACACAGCCATGCAGCGATGCTTAGTGACCTCGCCAACACAGGAATTCCAAATGCTTTCAAAATTCAAATGTCCTGACCTACGGGACTGAGTTTGTGATCAAATTCTCCATCCACGGGTATATACTTGACATCAAATCCCCACCCCTTGTCCGCATACCCCCCTCCTCGGGACTTACATTGATAGGTGCATTAACTTGTCAAGGAAAACTTGCTCGTCGACTACACAAATAAGGTAACCATGTCATTGTTAAATTATAAAGAAAAGTTTTTTGTTCATTTGCACGAGCAAAAAAGTTGTCAAGTAAACTTGTGAAAGGTATATTGCTCGTGAAAACAGGGCTCAAGCCAGTAAGAAGTTCTTAAGTGTCACGTTTGCAGTTAATTAACTCTGTACCTGGCTAAATCAAATTATATAATTGGTAAGATCACATAATTCAAAGTTTATGTAATTCTTAGGTACTTCTGAATAAATTTAGAGTAGTCTAAAGTATACATCTAAAATAGTCTCCTTGTGTGTGACCTTGATGCAGTCAGTATGAACTGTGACTGCCAAACGCTCAGTCCTCAGCCGTGTTGAGGATTGAGCATTTGTGCGGACATTTTTCACCACAATGTCTGTGAGTCCTTAAAGGTCAAATGAACCAAAACATTGGTTTTCTTTCTTTTAGATCCAAAATGTTCAAAAGTGTGTGCCATATATCAGGGAAACATATTCTAAAGTTTCAGACGATTTGAACGATGCATTGCAGAGATATTGGAGTTTTAAAGTCACTGTTTTTTTAGTGTTCATGATCGTGGAGTGGTCGGGAAAATTGTCGGAAAGTTGTCGGAAAAAAGCTTTTGACGTCACTGTTGATGAACTACTGACACTTAGCTTCAGTCTGAATAGTTTGTTTACGACATGTATGTTTGTAAGCGTCCATTTCAAGTTCTCAGTAAAAAATTAGTTAGCTGCACTAAAATATTATGCTAAGTAATACTTACGGAAAGCGGGGACAAAAGGAGCTAAAAATATATCAAGGATGCTTTGGGTAATAACCGAAGTTAATTATGATACAGATCGAGTTTATTTTGATTGTTTCGAAAGCTTTCTGTAGCCGCAGGTTAAAGGCTAGTTTCCTATGTACTATCTAACATTATAAAATTCTGTTTTATCAAAATGTAGATCTTGTCCGAATAGCTTGATAGATCACCAGATTCTCATTTTCAGGACTGAAGGCTTGCATGCATATTTGTTTCCCTGGAGCAAGACAGCAGCTCGACTTTTCTTTCGACTCAAAATCAAAAGACAAAACATATTTGTCCACAACTGTCTGTGTATGCCGCTCTCAATCTCGGCCTGGAGATTTTGCAGAAAAGGTTTCAAACTTTGGCAGAGAACGTGACAAACCTTTAAACTTTTCAATTAGTTTAGACTAGACTAGTACTTTGCCCCACTAAAACTCCAGCCGAAAAACACGGGCTACGTGTTGAACTAACAAATTGAAGAAAGCTGATCAGTGATGAATGAAAGCAACAGTTTTGTTTTGTCGTGTGTTTTGTTTGTTTGATTTGAACTGTATGCAATGCTTGTGGAAGTGGAGAATTTTGCAAAAATTAATAGCCTTCAACTTAGATGAGCATACAATAAAAAAAAAGTTTTTCAATGAAAATTTTAATAAAAAATGTAAATTGAAGAAACCGATTTCATGAATGAGATCAATGAATGAACTGAACAGTTTGTTCCATGCGGCAAACTATCCTGTAGTTTTACAATGGAACTAAATTTTAGGCTGAATTATTGCTTGTACAGATGTTCTCTTATGCTGATGGTGAACTGACTGGCTTTTTCTCAAACTGATTTTATCGTTGGATAAGACACAAGATTCGGCAAAGTTTTTAAGAAACCCTGCTGGCCTGCGAACTGAACTATTCCTTTCTGCATAATTTAAACTTTTCCCATCACATCACAAGCTTTTATTTTTAAAAAACAAGACAGATTTAAAACCTTGTATTGTTTTGAAAACTTTGAGTGTTTGCCCCAATTTTGCACTCGAGAAGCGTTTGAACACCTGAAATCCATGAACTAATTCTTAACTTAGTTGTTTGTTTTTAAATTTTTAGTATCCCAAACTTTCTGCCAGTTATGCAGTTAGGAACTATATGTAAACAACTTTTAACTTGAGGAAGACATTTCAAACAACCAACTTAAGTTTCTCACAAT
>JAOBAT010096935.1:0-16577 GCA_026413305.1 Hydrozoanthus tunicans | reverse complement strand
CAGGTTTTGAGAAATTGAGCTCTGAAAAAGTGGGGAGGGGTGGGGTAGGGGGGTATGTACCGCCACCCACCACCTCCTCCGACAAAATTGGGTTCCTTAAAAATACCATTGTTTTGACTTCTTCCCTTATTCAGTTCACGCTTGTTGGATATGAGATTATTTATGGCCAACTCAGTGCTATGTGCATATCATATCAAACACGTGTTCTTGCAATGTTTTTAAATGATTTTATTTTCTGGAAATCTCAATTTTTTGTATTTGATCGATTCATAATACCGCAAAAACTCAACGCTTATTGTTTGTTTGTTATCCAGGTGGAAAAACTTCGAATGGAAAACTCCAATTTGAGGGCTCAAGTGGGAATGTCAGACGTGTTTGATATGAACCCTTCCCCTTACAGCGAGCACCAGTACAGCAACAGTGAAATATTAAGAAGAAAAAATGGGGAGAGTTCTGACCAGGCCGAATCTGGTTTCCAGGTAACGACACAAAATCTTACGATCTCCTTTTAATTAAAATAGCTTTACATTTGGTAGATTTAAACAAGATTTAGCTTAGGTTTTCTTGGGTTTTACTGATGCACGTGCGAAATCCTAACATAGATGGGTGCAATGATTGTGCCTGCACCCCCATCCACCCCCTTTTTGTTGAGTAATTTTTTTAAAAACAATTTTAACCTCTGTTTTTCTAAATTGATTTTGAAGTTCAAACGTCCGGGTTTAAAGGTCGGTTTTGCCTGCCTGTTTTGCATTTTAAACAACCTGATTTTCAAAGTTTTCCGGAATAGTATATTATTTCTGCTCGAGGAACAAACAACTGATTGTAGAAATCGAGTGTTATTAGGATTATAACCGATGTACCTTAGCAGTGCACGGACCTAATAAAGAACTTGTCTGGTCTTTGGTCCGTCTTCTCATTCGGTCGCATCCTTGCGCGAAAAATCCTGGTAACAGGCCTGAACATAGAATAAGTTCTAATGGTAATTCTTGATGACTAAATTACTGATCAACTGCTACTAGTTCTGATTAATTCAATATCCTTGATGTTTACGATGAAAGCTTGTGTTAATCATGCTGTGTTAATCATGTTGTGTTAATCATGATGTTGAAGGTAACTGATGATGAAGATGACAAGGTTGATTTGGAAGAAATCAAGCCGTTCCCACGCCCAGGGTCGTTACTACTGCCGAACCCGCCCCAAATTCTCCCGGAAGAAAAGCGTGGCAGCTCGGGAGAAGGAAAACGTCATCATTTGTATGACGACGTGTATGAGCCGAGAAACAGGCAGAGGGCTGGAGAACAGCCAGACAAGAAGAACCATGTTAACGGCACAGGTTGGAAAGCTAACTAATTAGAATAAACAGAAACGTTCTTTTCTACGACTTTGAGAACGTTAATGTTGTCTTCATGTTTTAACGTACATATGACCCACAACGAATTATGTTGAGATCAGTTACGATTGCTTTATGTCCTGTAGTCGTTAGTTAACCAGATCTTTTTCCAGACCTTTCAGTAGTAATAAATGATTAATTTCTGATGTGCCTGGTGAATTGTTTGAAAATGTAGCTGGCAAAGCTTCAATATTGCTTTGCTGGTAGATGTATCTCGTGAGGTAAAGTAAAAAGGAAATAACTTTATTAATGCCTTAATCTTTCTTGCTTAATGGGTAGATAAACCACTATGTAACAACCAAGCATCGGGTTGCAACCCTAATCTGAGGTTCTCTTGATCCCCGTTTTTGTTTTTGGATGCTAGACAAACGATTGAAAGAAGGCCTTACAAATGTTCAACCCTACGCAAGGTGGGGGACCGAACCCAGGGTCTCATAATTGGCAGGCACAGCTCTTACCGACTAAGCCTAGTTCTCAACCAAATCTACTGGGAAAGGCACGCCCTCTAAAATAGGCATATGATCAGTGATCACTGTAAAAGTCTTTAGTGGTCACTAATAGCAGCGACACCTCTCTTGTCTGATCGTTCTTGTTAAAAAGCTTTGATGGATGAAGGTCTTAACTCTAGATAGAATAATAACTTGAGACTTAGTAAATTTGTCAATTTCGCCAGTGCTTCTTTCTGTATCGATCAAAGTGCTTTCCATAGTCAGTCGTTGTTTGTACAAGTGAAGCTGGATCAATATTCACTTTAGTGTTAATATGTTGTCAGATTGTTCGTCTTTCCGTACTCAGTCGTTGTCTGTACGAGTGAAGCTGGATCAATGTTCACTCCAGTGTAATTATGTTGTCAGATGGTTCATCTTTCGATGAGCAGCTAGATGAAGAGGCAGTGAAGCTGATCAATGAGGCCGACAACCTTGTGTCTATTGCGACTCAGGAACTCGATGAGCCCACCCAGGAGGATGTAGTTATGTACACGGAGAACATTACTAAAAAGATTCAAGAACTTCTTCTTAACGCCCAGGCTGGCCGCCATAGCTGGTACAAGTTTCTCCTTAATTTTCTGTCAGCGTTTATCAGTGTTCGTATGTGTATTAGTAGTAGTGGTTCATTGTTTTGGCAAGACTGTTTTTGAGTTCTTGTTAAAACATTATCATTATCGGAAAATAGTTAATCAGAGTGAAAGTATGGCTACACGGTGCAACATTGCAAGTAACTTTGCGCGCAACTGAAATCCTTCGTGTAGCCACGCAGTGAATTTTTTGCTCGCAATGCATGTTGCAGGAGTAGGATCGGTTTCTACTTCGCACAACGTTGCGTGGAACTTTTTGAAAGGTCCCTACGCGGTGAAATGGCGCAACGTTTCACCGTGTAGTTATACGGTAACGCTAAACTATTCTTAACTACGAATTTGTTTTTTTGTCCGTAAAAGTGACAAGTTGGAATTTTTTTAGATATGTGGACTTCTTGAGTTTATCTGTTTTTGTCCGTAAAAGTGACAAAGTTGGAGTTTTTTAGGTATGCGGACTTCTTGAGTTTATCTGTATAATAGCTCAAGGGTAAGCCTTAAGTTGGGTGAAGATATTACTGTTACAACTTATCGTGACTGTTAATTCTCATGTTCGCAGCTACATTCCCTGTTCAAGTAATATCTACTCAGCAGTGAACGACATGGCCAGTCTCTTTCCTGAGGTGAATTTTTTAGCTTACGTTATGCTTACAGGGTTCGTGCGGGCCCTGGAAATTCCGGAAAGCCCTGGAAATTTTTTGAAGCCCTGGAAATCCCTGGAAACCCCTGGAAAAGCCCTGGAAATTTTTTATTAAGCCCTGAAAAATTTCATAGAATTTTCTTGAAAAAACTAGATTTCCCAAACGATGCATTGTTTTTCGTTTCAAGTAGCAACTAAGACTTCGAACTTAATTCTTGCATGTCGTTGTTTTAAGTCCAATAAATACAAATTTTCATGACATTGATTACTAAAATGTTGTTTAAACAGGTGATTTTGAACGTTAATAATTTCATTCTGGAATTAAAAAGTCCTGGAAAAGCCCTGGAGAAAATCAAAATATAGCCCTGGAAAACCCTGGATTTTTTAAGTTCTGAAGGTGTACCCTGTACACAAATAACTTGTGAGTAGATTTCCCTGTAGCCGCGCTCATAGTTTTCATCTCATAGAAGAAGACATTGCTTTTAGCCAGAACAACTACCAAAATACTATTTGAGTTAGTGAGCAAAGCTAATTTGACCCTTGATTTCTTTGGTCTTCATTAAATTTAGCGCAGCTGGCCTCTCTCTTGAGCTTAACTTTCAAAAGAGTTTGTTACCCAAAATGAGGGTACTGGGCTAAGGTTTGTAAATGACAGCTGAAATTTCTTGGGCACCATCTTTCAGCTTTGCAAGAGTACACAGCCAGTTTCCGTATATGGTCAACTTGGTAGACGAGTCGATAACCGAGACTGAGTGAACGAATCAGAAAGCTAGAAACGCAACACAGTGATAGCCCGCGTATAAGAACCTGAACTTTTCAATTTAGCCTAAATAGGTTCTTGTATAAATGGTACTTAAAGCAAATTTAGGTTACCAAGGTTCTTAAAATAGGTTCTTATATTTTCATATGAATTTCATCTGAATATATTACATATATTATAAATATCATCTCATTATACAGTATAAATCATTTATTTGTACCATAGAGCAGTGCTAGTAGTACTGTAGTAGAGTACAGTACTTCAGATACTTGGGGAATTATTTGAATGGCAAACACAATAGACATACAACATGGTACTTAAGCTTGAAAGATAAAAAGTTATATCAAGTTACTTTTAAATAGATGATCTTAATTCAGCAGTTTCTGCCTTTACACTTTTACAGCAACTCCTGAGAATGCAATTGCCAAAAGAACAATTTCTTCGTGTGGCAAAATGTTGCGCAAGTGCGCAAGTCATCTTGTTACGTCACAAACCGAGTAGGAGATTGGTGACTAGTTTTTTGAGAAGAGCGCGAAATGGTTGTTTAAATGATAAATTTGAAAAAGAAAACTGTTTTTAAACATTTTTTTGTTGTTCAAGCCCAAAACTACGCACTTTCATCTAAAGGATAACGCAAATTTTGACCACTAGCGGACATTATAGTGCTTACACTTTAAACTTTAGCCTAAATAGGCTCTTATGTGGAGGGGGCTTAAAATGAAAATTTTAGCCTAACAGGTTCTTAAAACCCAGGTTCTTACACGCGGGCTATTACTGTATTCGAGGTTGAAAATTAAATTTGTTATCTCTTTCTCTTCTAGAACCCAACAGTCGACCAAGTGCGAGTGTCACTACAGCTGATGTTAAGCAGTGCTGCTCGGCTTCAGGTGGAGTGCAAGAGTGCAGTATTGCCCGGCAACACGGTTGATACGGCGTTCTTAACCCAACAAGTCATACAGTGTGCATACGATATCGCTAAGGCAGCCAAACAGCTTGTGACGACCTTCTCTGTGGAGTAAAATATGTCTAGTTTCTTGAATATTGAAAAGAACATTCCTAAGAGTGTGCTGTCTTTGGACCATGACCGCCCCTTCTTCGTACCCCATTTATTATTACATGCAAATGCGGTGATACGAGGTGTATAAGTAGCTGTATATAGCTTGTTTCTCGACGCACTTGTCGTGCAAAAGAATAAGATATTAAGATGTATGCTTTAAAATATTTTCATCGCAACTTATTGTTACTCGGACGAGCAGTTTCAGATTTCTCGGCGCAGTAGAGTAACAACTCGTGCTTTAGGTTTCAAGGTTCTTGCCATAAGCACCATCCATAAATTCAGTCTTTTTCTGGAGGCCTAAACTAGTGGTTAAAAAAGTCTTGGTTTTCACGAATTTAAGTTTAAAATTCTTCATTAAAACTGCATGGTAAAGTTATTATGTACTAGCTTTTCAGATGAGAATGAGGGAGTGGAATCGCTGTATAGTGTCAAGTGTGACTGTCTGGATTTGCTACGTGCCTTCTTGCCTAATTTTGGTCAGTTATTGCTTTCTCTAAGCTTAAACACTGCACCAGAGACTGGCGTTTTCACGCCAATTCAGTTTACCTGTTGTACTGTGTTAAATAATTTGAAGTGAAGCATTTTATTACTTCAGTGCATAGACCTTGCTATGTGGGGAATAGCGGTGAAAGCATTTTGTCAAAATATTTTATTGTCTTCGAAATGTCATCAACTGATGACGTCACCAAAAAAATTGCATTTTTTTAAAGAATCTGCTGCCAATAGGCCTTATGCCTGTTGACGTCAAACTAGTCAGTTTTACTCCCAAGCCTCGTATTCAAGAAATAGGTGTGAGCATTTTGCACGTGCAAACCGTGTTTGAATTCTTTTCATTTGTGGGTGCTTCGGGTGTGGATTTATGAAATATTCACACTTTCGTGATTCGAAAGCAAGGCTTGGTGGTGTTTGATGTAACCATGGATAAAGCTTATTCACGACCTTTGGATGAATTTGAGCCAAACTTGGACTGAGGGTAAGATTTTAAAAAATGGCAACTTTGTTGGGATAACTAATGACGTCATCAGTTGAAGATATTAAATGTCAACATCTCGAGAACCGTAAAAGATTTTGACAAAAAAATTCATTTCTATTTCATTTAGCAAGGTCTATCCACTGAAGTGCGAGTCTGGTGCAGAAATGCTGGACTAAGTCCTGTGTTCTGTTCTTCGGTGGCTCTTTTAACTAATTACTTCAACAAACCATATTTGCAAAATACGGGTTCTGTGTTTGCCAACATACGGCTTGCTTGTACACCGAATGAAAGGCTGACCCGATAAAAAATAAGTAGAGGCACTCTTGGCTTCTAAATTTTATTGTGTATTATATATATACATATACATATCTACGATTGAAATAGATTTATTTTTGTCTAAATACCTATTAATACAGCGAAAATATCGTAATGAGTTGTTTTGCAGGTAATTTGAGTCTTCATCAGCAGACCTAAAATTATAATTAATTTAAACAAGATAATAAGTTCTTCATGTAACGAAATGAATAAATCTTAGTTGAAGCTAAATCAGCCTTCTTGTTTTGATGAATTTTCACGGAAACCCTGGGTCTGAGAGAGTCCGAAGACTGGAGATCGTTACAATAAAATTGCCCCTACCTCTTTCCCTTTTTTCTCTTTTTCTACAATACACTACGATGACTGATGACCTTGGTTCTACTACGGTTAGCCGTGTTTACTTGTAAATAAGAAATTTAGAACAAGAAAAAACGTGGCAAAAGGTGTCACCACCACCCAAATGTTGAAAACAACAGCGGTAGTGAACTTCGCCATCTGTCGATTATCGTAGTGGTTATCACGTGTGCCTCGCATGCACAAGGTTCGCAGTCCCCATTTTAGTAAAACGCTTGCCAAACATTTAACAGTTTTATTATTCCATATTAATTTTGATATTGTTTTCGTGTTTTAAAGCTGTTCATGCCGTAAGTACAAGCCTTCAAAAAGAATATTCAAAGGTATAACAGTGACTCCCGAAATAAAACAATTTGCGTGTAAAAACATGCTAAAATCAGTTCACAAATCATCTCTATATAATGATAATTGGCCTTCCTACTTGTAAACCTGTCAGGAATCTCCGATCTAAGATAGCGCTAGACAAATTTAAAATTACTTCTCTTACTCCAGCAACTTTTCAACACTCTGCTGCTACTCTTTTCACTCATTTGGCCTTCCTCCGGACACTGGGGACTGTACAGATTTTAAGACGTTCTGCAAATCATGCAAACCTATTCTTAAATGGCCCATATCCAACCTATGCTACTTAGCACTCGTTAGCACGTATTGAAAATGGTCGTTTTATCCTAGTCTTATTACTTGCGGATTTTTTAAAATTATTGTATTTTAATTTCTCTACTATATCTTAGATATAATTAGTTAATAAAGTATATTAAAATACACTATAATAAACAATTATTATCTTTATTATTATTCTTAATATTTATGTTATCATTATTATTATCATCATCATTATTATTATTATTGTTATTATTAATATTATTGTTATTATTATTGTTATTCAGCCAAGCAAGTGCATGAATATTTAGAATTGTTGTGATTGTTGCCGGATAAACAGACTACCAAAGGCAACATCAGACCAAGGTTAGTAAAATTTTATTGAAAATCAATTAAAGTCCCTATCACTTTTTGGATTAAAACTTTTGTCATCTGTGAACTCATAATTCAAATAACCAAAGAAAATTTCCACGTCTTAGTATGCTTTTTAATAAAAAACAGATTGGAATGTAAATTTTGACCGAGCAGGCCGGGGACTGGTAACCCTTGAAGTAGCAGCAGTGTTACTTAAGAATTTTCATTTCTGTTAAAAAATTACATAAAATTGTTATTTTAAACAATTTCAAGGGAATAATTTATAACAATGTGACTATTGTAGCCAGAATCAAAATTTTTGAAATAAAAAAGATTGTCTCGGCTACATGCCTCGAGTTACGTCATATGCCTCCTGCTACCTCATCACTGCACGCTTCAAGTCTAAAAAATGAAACAGGAACAGCGAGAAAATGTTTTATTTTCGAAAATTACTATTATTTAAGGGTTCTACTTTTCATCTGGAACTTAAAAAGAAGCTTTATAGGGCCTTTAAGTATTGTAAGGCTCCATACAAAATTCCACAGACTGTCCATGATTCAATGTGACAATAATCTTGTTTTGGTGACTCTGTCGATCAAAGTTTTCTAAAGACTTTGTATGGGACGATGAAGAATATTCCAATAAATGTTCATATAAAATTCACATACCTTCAGATCACATTGTTGTTATCATCTGTGCATTTTGAGCGCTATCGGAGAGGTTTTAGGGCGACAAAAGAGCAAAGAAAAATTGGGAACTGGAGGAAGCAGAGGGAAGGGAAAAGAGAAAAGCAGGGTACTCCATCGCTCACGTCTCAGACCAACCGCCACAAAATCCTCTCTCGGCTCGACGGTTCGCGACCAATTGTCATAAAAGGCACATTTCTACAAAGCCCAGTAAATTCTCTATCACACACTTCCTTCCCTTTCCCCTCCCTCTCCGCTTCTTCCGAATTTCTCTTTGCCCTTTTCTCGCCCTAAAACCCCTCCTATCGTGCTAAGACAATAACAATGTGATCTGTGGCCGATTGTTCGAAAGCCGATTAACTTTAACCCAGGGTTAACTCTTAACAAAACCTATTGGTTGTCATGGTACTTAACCCTGGATTAGGGCTAATCGTCTTTTGAACAACTCGGCCCTGAAGGTATGTGAACTTTATTTGTACGTTTATTGAAATATTCTTCATCGTCCCATACTAAGTCTTTAGAAAGCGTCAGCAATGAATGAGAAGTATTATTCATGTAAGCTTGGACAGCCTGTGACGTGGTCGGTCAGTGCAGTGGGGAAAAAACATGGCGGACAATTCAGTTGTCTCAGTTGGACAAAAGTGTAAACTAGTAAAACTCGAGAGTGAGGAGGGAGAAAAACTCGTAGCCGAGGCTAAGCACACCAGTTTGGTGCGCCATTTCTGCAAGCAGGTTCATATGACATATTGCGGGCTTTGCAGTATCGCCATTTTGTGTAATGGTATAGCTGGAGAACTCGAGCCATTATCCCAGTCGAAAGGGAAAATTCGTGATTTTATGAAGGAACAAAACTTAGAGTCTTTCAACGAGGATTCAGTATTGGAATATAAGGGAGTAAAAGATTTACTGTCGTTGGAAGAATTAAAAAAAGAAGGAATAACTCTGGAACAGCTTCGGGACCTAGTAGAAGCGATGGATTTGAGGGCAACCGTTTATTTTGCAGAGAAAAAAGATGCTGTGCTTCATGATAAAACGGCGGATACTGGTCGACATGAAAGCGTTAGAACTGTTGATGATTTTCGATCAATCCTTTTGGATGTGATGAATAAACCTTTGCATCACGTTATTGTGAATTACTTCATGGCGGACCTTGGCTTTCCTTACAGTTTTGGGCACCATAGCCCCCTAGGTGGGTACCATGAGGAAGAGGATCGTTTTTTGGTGCTCGATGTGTGGCCCCATACGCCAGCGGCCTGGGTGAAAAGTGATGACCTTTTCAATGCTCTGACTGGTGTGGATAGTTCATCTGGCAAACCAAGAGGTTTCTGCATTGTTAGTGTGAAAGAATAGACAGATTAATAAGCTCCCAGGTGGGTTACTTAAAGTCCTTATCAAGCTTTTTTTTTTCAATTGACATGACAATTTTTGCATTTACTTAGTTGGAATTTCAAAAAGATTAGTACTGTACTTGCCTAATTAACTACAATAGCCAACACTTCATATTTTTCTATTTTTCCTCTTCAGAGAGTCCTGTTAACTTATGAAAACTATTTCCTCACAACTAAACATGATCGTAGGATGATTGAAACATGTTTTGTTCAAGAAAAATGTTGTTCTGTTTCTCAATTATACATCAGACTTGTCAGAACAAAATTGATATTGGGGGGCAGTGAGCCTATCATTGAAGCTCAGTCAGCATTAAATTCAAATAAATAATTATTCTTACATGGAAACAGTGAATGATGAGAAATTTTTTGGGGGGTGGCGCTGAACCCTCTCTCCAGGACTACAGACAACAAATTATTACTGAATTGAAGCATGGGCTGTGAGACAGTAAAACAAAAATATCAAATGAAGTTTGAACCTTAAACTGATGCTTGTGTTTTTCTCTTTGTTCAAATTCTTACTTATTGCCTACTATCACAATCTTTGAGAAGTTGTGGTAGAAGCATGGTCATCAAGTTTTTTTGATTTGACAATTATTAAAGACTGCTAAAACTTGTCTACGAGTGTTTGTTCTAAAAGGAAGATTTTACTCCGAGCCAAGGGGGTCTGCTCACCTATTTTAATGACAGGTGTGGTTGGAGTCTGGCAGAGGTTCATGTTATTTATGTACTCAAAAAAAGCAGAAAATATCCCTACCTTTTTTAGCAAACCAAGTAAAAATTTTGTGCTTATGTTAATGTTGATTTGAAATGACAGAAGAAATAAACTGTCTATAGCCCAAAAAAATCCCTGCTTTTTTTTCACTACCCAAAAATATTTTGACATCTTTCATGGACCCAAAAAACCCCATTGGCCAAAATTTCAAACAAAAAAAATCTTCTAGAACCCCTGCCATCAGTGAGTGGGGTCCTGGGCGATCTCAGCAGTATTAAATTTTGTTCTCAGTGTTTTAAGATTAAGCATGTACAATTTTTCAGCTGAGTTTTTTAAAACTAAAATTAAAATTAAAATTGTTGCTGAAAAATATAGTATTTATTATGTTGAAGAGCACAAATGAATCGACCTTTCAGAAAAAGATGGCGGTACATTTTACCACAATGCATTGTAAGCATAATTTCATTAAAAGAAACTCTGTGGAAGGTAACAGTTGGTAAAGCTCTTCCTTGTACTAACAAGACAGTGTGATTTGAAGTTCACATATTCTCATTAAGCGTTTTTCTGGGTAATTTTAGACATTTAAATCCTAGGAATTATGGATTAATGTACAAGTTGCCATACAGTTAAATACTTTGTTCAACCTTTCACTTTATTTCCAAGATATGATTATCTAAAGGGATTCTGGGGTGAAAACATTGCTTACCAAACCAAAGACCTTGGAGAACTTTTAGATTCAACCTCGAAAGGTGAACACAGTTTCTACCATTGCGCAAGCAATTTGTTTCACTTTGACCTACAATACTCCTTTCGGCACTCTCTGTCCACCATGCATCAAATGCAGTCATACAATAATAATCTGACAACTTAAGGTATGCCTACCCAATGCAACATTATGTGCCCCAGTGCTTGCAATGGAAGAATTGCATAGTGTAGCCACCTCTGAAATTATTGCACTCTGGTAAAATTGTGCAAAGTAGAAACCAATCCATTGCAAGCAACAATTTTGCCATGTGGCTACAAAAAGGGTTTTAATTGCTTGCAGTAGCCACACCTTTATGTGTACCACAAATATAAATAAAACTTTGTTTTTTCAACTGCCATAGGCCCAGTTGCATATAAAGCGCCCATTTCTACCAAAATTAGTAAATAGTGCTATGTGCTTCTGCAAGTGCTCACTAACTATCCTATGACTGAGCAACTGTGTGAAACTTTTTCCGCTACATCTTGAGTTAAAATATGTGAAGCCGGAAGTTCTCAACAATCCTTTATATTTCGGTCTCATAATAATATTCTTTATGTTCCAGAGATTTGTGAAATTTATCAGTCTGTAACAAAATCTCTGCATTTCTCTTCTTTTAGACTTGCATGAGTTTATATGATACCATCTTTCAGCTGTGGTTTTGCATTGTTTATGAGATATTTACAGCGCAAAAATGCACATGTCTAGTATCAAAGGAACCAAGGCACCCTTCTTCTTTGGTCATCGTAAAGTCGTGCTAAACTCATTAACGTTTGAGGCTTCCGAACCGCTCTGCTCTCCCCCAAACATAGCCCCGAAGTTTCCAACTAGATTTGATTGGTTCTCAACTGCAGCAGCTTTCTGGGTTTCCTCGGCGACCTTGGAGGGGTCAGTGAGAATTGATGTGTGCTGACTCAGCTCACGTAATGCCGCAACTGGAACTAGAAACCCAAAAGATATTTTATTACTATAAAAAGGTCAAAAATTTTTAAATGGGAGCTTTTAGGGTGCTCACTCAACAAGTGAATAACTACAACTTGTTTGCTATCTGAAAATATCAACTTTTTACTCTTAACTCCTGAATAAACATATAGGGCAAAATAGTAGTATAGGGCAGACAATATATTATGAAAAACCTAATAGTAGTACTAGTGTAGGGCAGAATAAAAGTATAGGATGGAAAAATCTTGAATAGTCAATAGTATTATAGGGTCTTCATTGACAATAAATATTATCGCAATCGAACACAAGTTTATTGATGAAAATGTAGTATTATAATTAGTAACTTGTTTTTTTTTATGACATAGAGCAAGTATACACCCATTCTGATTGTGGTGCATAGTGTATCTGATGGGTCATCGCTGGGATTTTATTATCAAAAATATATTTGTATGACTTATTTCTTATAGGAAATCAGAAACTTGCTTCTTCTGTTCAGTGGTAGGAACACTTGTAAATTTTTTATTTCACTTAAAAAATGCTAGAAAAACTTGTCTGCAGCTATTAGTACTTCTTTCGTTAACTAAACAATTCATGCATATTTTTATAACTGAGCAGAGCATTTGCACTTGTTTGAAACCTAAATAGCTAAAGGAAAAGTAGTGTTAACTCACTTGGTCTGAGAGCGGGTAAAGAGCATCGTTGATCCAGCCATGATAGAACAGTTCGACAAAATTCCTCCACACTGGTTGTCGATACAGTCATGATATATGCCTCAAACAATGGTCGGATTATCAGACTGAACTGTTGGTGCTTCAGTCAAGGAATTTACTGCTTATTTTCATTCTTAACGGCTTAAATAATCAGCATCTTTACAATAGCGAGCTTAAGCAACGAAGACGACAACGCCGACGGCGACGGCAGAAAACAATAGCTGCACGTTGGAATGCACCGTGCGCGTCACCTGCACGTTGTCAACTTGAAAATTACAACGTAAAAAGCTCAGTTTTGAAGTTTTTGCGACTACGAGAACGACCTGCAGAAAATTTGGTCAACCTTCTTTTACCTTTATAAAACTTTCTTTCATCTTCTTCTGTTCACAAAGCGTAGCTCGGACAACAAAGAAAGCAAACTAGCGATATGTGATTGATAAGAACAAGTAAGAAATAAGTTATTTGTAGACTTCCATCGTCGACGTTGTCGTCCTCGTTGCTTAAGCTCCCTAATATTAAACTGAGGGATATAGTTAAGTGTTTTTACTTTGTTTGTTGTAATAACTGCTGTGACTGTTTTTATACTAAATAATAATAATAATAATAACAATAATAACAGTTTATTCACCTTTGTCAAACCAACCAAACACCAGGACACACCACAAGTCTTATCGATCAATGTTTGGGTTCTTTTAAGTTTCCTGGGTAGTATATAAACACCCTCAGATGTTAGATGATGACTAATTGACAGACAGGCGGATAAATAGATGGCAGACAGACGGATGGATATATAGGTAGTAGCAATTTCCTTTCAACTGTAGTTATATCAATTAACATTTGCAAGTATACATTCTGGTCTTCAACTAAGCTGCTCAATTTGTGATTGTAGAACATTAAGAGGATACAATCCAGAATCGGTAATTCTGCTGTGTTTTGCTTCTGACGTACTCGTTAAACATCACCCACAAGTGTTCAGATCGCTGCGTAAGCAAATTGAACAACAATACCGGTCGACAAATTTTAAAGTAATGAAAAAATAATTGGCTAATAACAACAGTAACAACAAAACAACAAAAATATTAACAAGAATACCAGTAATGGTAACATCCTCACAAAGAGTGTTCAACAACAACAATAACAATTACAACAAGAACAACAATCATAACAAAGCACCAGCCATTGTAATAAGGTTATACAGAAAGGTTGAACAAAACAACACCACCAAAACAAAGATAACAAAAACACCAGCCATAGTGAGAGTTCACCCATACTGACAGTTTTCTCCGCCACAATTCCTTTTTCTGTTACCCTTAAAATAACTAGACAAAAGACCAGTCTATAAGGGCTGGTCAGCCTGTGTCCCAACCTGTCTCATAACTGGTGCCCCTGTGGCAGGCAGCTGCTGTTGACACGCACTGCAAATAAAGATAAAGTGTAACAGTAAGATAGCTAGTTTAAAACCCCTGTTTATTCGGTTAGTAAGCAAATTCTCCCAGGCACCAACACTTTTCACCACTTTGGTAGATCTGATTTAATCATCAACTTCAGAACCAGTTCCCTAGTTTTGGATTCTAAATTGAGATTTTGTTTTGTATGTGCTACATACTTTAGGGACTAAGTAAAACATGTCAGTAAGCTGGAACAGGTGGGGTTATTGCTCAATGTACACCTTTCAATTCTGGTGGGTGTTCAGCCTTTAATAACCAAATCAGGCATTTCAAAATTCTATCAAAAAAGAACAACTTTTGGAAGCAGATCTTAGTTTTTGAGAAAAGAGTTGATCTTCCCACACTTTGAAAGGCAGAATTAGTTTATCAACATGTACTTCAAGAAAACTTAACGATTGCAAAGAAGTGAGAAGTATGATCACATTGGACTAAACCAAACAAATGAAGCAAGACAGTTCATAGTAAAGAATCAGTAATATTAACAAAAAATTGCAACGACAAAAAAATACCAAAAACAACAATAATAGTAACACTAAAAAAAAATTTCCTTGTTATAAAAAAAATGTGCATACAAAAAAGTCTACCTAACAAAATTTAGTGAAGAACTCGAAGCTCATAATGAACTAAGAAAGTATATCAAATATTTGATAATACTACTACTCATTTGACTAATAGAACTTCTGTATATGATTTTTTCCTGTTCTTGTGTACTTAGTACAAAACTGAAAACAGCAATAAGTGTTTGTTCCGTTTGTTTTTGGTGGGTGAACAACCAGTGATCCTTTTCATAAATGGCAGCAATTTTAATATATTTTTGTCTACATTCAAATCTTGGTTTGAGTAACATATTTTTTAGCAAGACTGGCCAGGCAAATTTGAATGCAGACAAAGAATATTACCAAGATTGCTGCCATTTATGACAAAGTTCTATTGGTTAAGAGGTAATAAATTTTGTGGCATAATGGAGACATCAGTAATGTTTTAAGATGATGGTTGTTGATCATGCAGTGAGTACTCACTCTATCTCGGCTTTTAGCTCCTCCTTCTGTTGCTGTAGCAAATCTATCTCCTCGCTTATCATCTGTCTCTCCCTCTGGAGCTTCATCGTGTATTCCACAGCTGTTACACAACACCAAAAACTTCACTCAACAAAAGAGAGTTAAAGAAGGGCACAGCAGTTGAAGAAAAATAATTATTACCAAACCAATGTCATGAGAACTTTCTACTTATTATGTCGTACTTGGTGGTTTTTCTGGCTAAGGAAAATAACTTGCACACAATTCCATAGAAACACCTGACTTACTTTTCTGCAAAACTGTTGCCTTGCTGACCTTCACGTTGCGTTGCTGTGCTAAAGATGGAACCATCATGACCAGTTCATCAAACCCCATCTGTTGGTACAGAAACAAGCTTTATACTCTGCTCAACTTTAATGCATTGAAACATAGTTCCCAAACACACCCATTTCAATTTTTTAACTAATGCGTCAACAAAGGGCAGCCACTATGTCATTCTGCAGGTAAGCGAGGCTGTGACACCACAACAGCAAGCCCACGCAAGTCACCAATTTTCGCAGGAAACCCATATCAATGATTTCCTAACAATGTCTTGATCATTGTCAAAGAATAGTTTGAAATTTGAATATAAATTATAGTATTGAAGAAATTATTGATTCACAAGTTGAAACTTCAGAAAAAATTCTGAGTCACTGACAGAAACTGGGATGGTTATGTCAAGCAGGAATAGACAAGAACTTAACCAGTGACTAGGCTCCCCATGTGAGTCTCTGACCAGTAATCAGAGGGTTGCAGGTTCAATTCCCATTTATGACTAGACTCCCTGTGTGAGTCTCTGTAGCTCAGTGGGTAGAGCATCTGACCGGTAATCAGAGGGTTGCGGGTTCTTTTCCTGTCAGAGACTAAGAATATTTTTTCTGAGCTTTCAACTTGCGAATCAATAATTTCTTCATGTCTTGCTATTATTCATGAACTAAATGCCTGAAAGGAAATGGTTTCAACTCTTTGTTGGATAACCAAGACAAATAAATGAAAAAGAACTCGTACTAATTCCTAAGGGGTTCCAAGTCTGAAAAGGCTTCAGTGAAGAGAAGTATCTTTCTATTTAACTTGCTTACAATTATCTATGTAAATCACTTACTTTGATGTTGCCCCGTCTTTTCTGTTCAGCAGAAATATGAGATATTCTTCTGTGTTCCTGCATATGAACCAAATTGGACAATATGAACAGAGGCTTCATAATAATTGGATGATGGATTAAGTTTGTTAACTTAAACAAAAGATCTTTGAGAAACAAATGCCCCACAATATTCAAATAGTTTTATAAAGTAATTTTACATTCAAAGGGTTTAGTGCAAAAACACCATTAGTGATTATTAAAAATATATAAAAGGCGAGGTAAAATTTTTAAAAAAGTT
>JAOBAT010096924.1:0-16585 GCA_026413305.1 Hydrozoanthus tunicans | reverse complement strand
GTAGGTCCCGGGTGGCAGACCTCGAAGGGGACCTCGAGTCCTATTGTCTGTTCTCCCGTGACTCCTTGAGTCAAAAACTGTCATAAAGAATTGAACGCCACCTGGTGAGCCCAGTCCTTAAGGCGCCAGTCTGCTGTGCGGGAAGCCTAGGTTCGATTCTTCCCGGTGGAGCCTTCAATCAACCTTTTAAAGCTTGGCTCACAGTTTAAATACCTTATCTGATAAAAAAAAATATATATTTTTTAGCAGAGGCAGCTTCTTCTCTAAACGTATCTATTTCCAAATGAGCCGTTCAAAATAACCCACAACCCTTTTCGCAAAAGGAGTAGGGTAGTTAGTACATAAACCCCTTCCGGCAGCTGGTATATCGGAGGATAATGTTCACAGCTGATCGATTTTCCACAAAATGAACAGTTGGCTAAGAAGCGAAGCTTCGATGAAATCGGAGGGCAGATATCAAAACCGAAGTGATAACCAACTTCCGCTTTTGTATCACGTAAGGCGTTTTATCTAATGTGATTGCATGAAAATTAGTGGATTGGATAGGTAATAATGTGAAACAACAACTACATCATTTTATTTAACCGTTTTTTTACAAAAAAAATAACAATATATAATGACATACGAATTTTACAAGTTGATGGTTAAGGCCACAAGAAATAACCTTAGGGTTAAAGATGCCAAGTGACCACTTTGAATAAACGTACTAATAACCTCTAAGGTAGCAATAAATTGCTGCCTAAAGGGTAGCATGAAAAGTAGTTAATGGACGGGAAAATAAAATAGAAAGCAGAAAAGCAAAATAAAATAATAATAAAATTACAGATACACATACACATGCTACAAGTAGTCACAGAAAACTGCCTTCTAAAGTGACTACTGTGATCTGAAAACTTGCTCAAAAAAGTTACTAACTGGGAGACAGTCCGTACCTCCAAGGCCTGGCCGTAGGTCTTGGTAACCATGTGTAGTTCAGCAATCATGTTAACAGCTGTTGGACCATTAAAAAATAAAACTCGGGAATAAAATATTATGTAATACGATAAGCAAATGCAAATTCCTTGACGGTGACACGATGAAACTTTGGAATACAATACAGTTTAGACATGAAATTTAATATACAACCCTATGGCCACGGCACAACCGCACTTGCTCGTCCCATACAAACCCACTCCACGTTCAGTAGTCAATATAAAGGGACCTTCAGTTAAACAACGAGGGTGGCAAAGCCAACGCCAACAGCAGAGAACAATACACAATGAATGCACGTTGGAATGCACCGTGCTGGCAACCTGCACGCCTTCAACATGAAAAGCTTTATTTTGGAGTTTTTGCGACCGCGAGAAAATTTTCTCTTTCTCCATTTACCTTTAGGAAAGAAACTTTGGTCCTTTTTCTTTTCACTTTTTTTTCTTTTCAAAAAGCGTAACTCTGACAAAAGGAGAAAGCAAACGAGCCATACGTGATCAAAAAGAGCAAAACCAGAAGAGTGTTTTTTGCAAACCGTCGTCGTCGATGTTTTGCTATTTTTGTCGCTTAAGGTCCCTAACGATTTAACCATCCAACAAATATCATCTACATAAGAGTTTACCACTGCTCTCAGACAAACATTTACCGAGGATTACATTTAGTTTAGTACTTATTCATAGCCTGTAAAAACTGAAGAAGGAGCTTTGTGCTAGAAACGTTTAATGAAAAGTAAGTAACATCACCATCCAAGCTTAAACAAAACAACTAAAACAGTAAACAATAAGCGTTAGGAAGTAACTTAGACTAGTAGGATGTCATACATAATTCATATTCTAACGTGATAGGCCTCGCAATCAATCATTCTTTTCAGTTTAAGTGAGTGTTATTATTCATCCAGATTGGTAAAAGGAAGCGATTTGGGAAAGGGTGGAGGACTCAACCTTGAATAGAAAGGGGGGACTCCGGTTCTCTTTGTCTCGCACTTCGGACCGTGCCCTTTTCTCTGTTCCTCGACATTTGTCACGTGATAGTGAACTGTAACGTGACAAACCGCACTGTTGTCAAATTAGACCAGAATTCCAGAAAATGGTTTCAAAAAATTTTTCAATCTTTTCAGTTGGTTGTCAAGGATTCGTATGGCTTGGCTATCCACAGAGTGCTCAACCCTTTCAGCTCTAGTCTAACTTCTCCTAACACTAACAAAATAGAGGAAACGGGAACTGATCAAACAAGACAAGCAAATGAAGATGAAAAGCGAGATTCTCCCAAACTGATTATATGAAAACTATGAATCTAAGTAGGGAGAGTTAAACAACACATCAGTTGTCGCGTTTGAGGAAGAAAGGGTTAGAGGAAATTGTGACCATTAAATAACCCAGCTGATGCTTCAGATTATACGGTAACCTTAAACAATAAGTATTGCCTGAGTTCAAACCAAAAACTTTATGTAACACTACGTGTAGCTATTCCAATGCTTACCTTCTAATGTTACAATAGCTGGATGCTTTTCAAAAGCTGTTTGTAAAACTATGATCGCTCTATCAGTACTTCCATTTTCATGGTATATCTGATAACGGAACAGCAAAATAAAAACTTAGTAAATTAATGAACAGTAATAGTAATAGCAATATAGTAATACTAACATCAATAATATTTTTATTTGCCGCCCCATACTCTCTTTATAAGGGATTGAAGAGAATGAGTTCAGAACAAAAGTGTACTTTGACTAAGGGAAGTTTATTTGGACAGGGTGGCTCATTCAGTCTGGAGACTGGTATCCAACGGGGCCTTGTGAGTTAAAGGAAACTGTGAGAGTCCATGGGTTTGTAGTGGACGTCGCTGGGGGTCAACCTGTTCTTTTGGATTGAATTTCTAATGTCCAAAAATGTGACTGAAGTGTCCGAAACTTCCCACGTAAATTTGAGCGCCGTATGAAATGAATCAAGGAAATGAATGAACTGCTTTAATTCGTCTTCGGTAGCACCCTGGCAATCATTAATGTACCGCCCATTCTATAGTTAGTTTTCTTAATTCTGAAAGAGTGGGACAACTTGACTTCCTAATAATTTATGACTTTTTTAACAATCCTATATCTTTTTCTGACATTTCTAGTTATTCTCGCAACACCATTCTATTCGATCAACATGTTCTATTTATTAATAGGTGTTTACCCCTGCAACTTCTGTGGCCAAATCAAAGTACTTTTCACCCTCATCTGGCGGCATTGCCTAGAATATACAAAGAACAGATCTATCACAATTAGACCTCTTTAACAAAGACAATTGAGGAACGAAGTCATGTGTCTGTGCTAGAAAACTAAAGCGAGAACTTTGTTGGGAACAACTGAAGTTCCAAATCAAATAGAAATATCAAATAATAAAATAATAATAAAATATCAAAACGGTACTTCAAAGTTAAAGGTAACTTAAAACAAAAGTCTTGGATTCATAAGGTCATCTTAATCTTAACTTTATAACTGCTAATTGCATATAAACTACATGTTCTGCGAGTAGTCTAAGTAGTCTGTTAGTAAGTGTGTGTTGTCGTGTCTGCTACCAAGATGTGTAAAACAAAACTTTTTCTTCAACAGGCAAAATTCTTGTTTTCCATTTCATACGTTTCGCCTGCTAAGTCTTCATCGGTGAAAACGATTCTCTAAACTAGTTGCAATACTGGAAAGATGCTGAAATATTTAGTTACCAGTCTATTGTGAAAGGTACTAAAAGTTGAATGCATCCCTATGCGTCACGGCACTTCTTTCTTATCTGATTAGAAACACTGTCACACGGTCACGTATCGCTTCTTGTTCCCGAAATTACTATTTGAACCACTTCCTAGGATTACAGCTTTCTAAAGTTCTAGTTACTATTGAACTAATAGTCTATTTTACGATTCCTGAAGGGTAACCAAGCCTCTAAATGAGACCGAGGCCAAGGTTGCCCTGGCACAGTTAGCGAAGTGGAAATAATAGACATGCTAAAAAGTTTCTTTCTTATGATAGTTGTTTCCACATCTCTAACTGTGCCAGGACAACCTTCGCCTTGGTTTCATGTAGAAGCTTGATTACCTTTCAGGAACCGTGAAAGGGACTTTTCTTAAACTTAGAAGTGTTTCAGTTACCTTGTCCAGTATTATTACGATGAACTATTTCCGACAGTATTTCATTTTTTCTGAAATGCGTTATTGTTAGTGGGTACTAGTAAACGCTAATTTCACGATCCTGGTTAACTATTAGGTGTACAGGACACCGTGGTAATGCAAAAAAAATTACATCATCATGTTATACAACCGAAATACCTAGTACTTTTCAAGATAAAATCTAGACACAGAATATTCTAATTTACAGATAGCCGATACAATGTACAAGCGAAAAGGGACAAAACTAAATTAGCAGTGGAGAAAAAAACTACATAAAAACGAGATGCGAAGCTGATACATGGAAAACGAGAAACCATTACACCATCACCATATCGTTATACTATTTAAACAAAATTGTTGCATTTTTAGCTTAGGGTGTGATAAAACAAAGTGAAAGGTTCATATTTTAAAAAAATGTTCAAACATGTCCGCAAAAATAATTATTTTCATGTTCCGATAATGTTTGAGTCTAACGCAGGTGAAATAAAGAAAGTTGATCAATGATTGAGCACTCTATATATCATCTTTACCATAATTTATGTGTTTGCAAAGAACATTAATAAAAAAAAAATCTAAACAATTATTTTTTGTGTGGGTTGCCTTTAAGCGTGATTATAGGCAAGTGCTTCCCACCACAATGTTTAAATGAAGTATAAGGGAAAATGATAAACCATACAGTAACATTATTCGACAATTGAAACAAAAAAATTAAAATCCCTAACATTACCCTCTGTTTCGCACCCTGCGCACAAAATAAAATACTGCTCCTTCACTGTATCTCTAACCTAAAGGACTGAGAGACATTTAATTTTTCTAAAAGAGTCTAAATCCATTGTCTCCTCACATTTAACAAGGTTTGGTAGCTCTCCAAAGCTTTCTTTACATCCTTCATCTGATAGCAAAGGGCAGCACGCTCCCACAATACTGACAGGTTCTCTGGTTGTACCTTCAATGCTGCAATGGAATACGTTTGTACTTGGCTTTATAACTTTTTAACCCTCTCTCAGCCAAATCTTTAACACTTGAAACACATAATATATCAATTCACGGTCATAGTCTAAACTTTATAATTCATTATAATATCATTAATATTTTTATATTATCATCACACTGGCCATTACTAATAATAAATGATTATCATAGTCGGCTCCTGACCGATGTCGATTAATCCATTATATTTTGTGTCCAGTTTCCATGACTACTATGTTATTCATGACCTCTAGGAACAAGACAGTGCCAACTCTGGACAGCAGCGAAAAAACCAAAGATTTTGGCTGCCCCAGTCACAATAGGAGTTTTTAACGACAACTATTGGTGCTCTAATACTGGAAGAACAAGAAGCAAATCCAGCTAAAATTAATGATTGCAATATAAAAACTCAGATGGCGATGCCTAGAGTACCTGCAAGACTTATGAGGTCTCTGTACCAGCCCTACATTACATATTATATCTTGTCGTGGTTCAGTTTAACAAAACTAGATTAATTTTATGTTTTTAATCTGTGTTCCAGAGATGCATTAAAAACTCGAAAACAAATTTTATAGCAGGCAGTTTGCATGAAAAATAGACATGAATTTTGCGCTGTGACCCCATTATTATTGACAACCATCAACATTAATTACAACTAATATCATGATGATCATCAGCACCATTAATCATCACCTACACAGTTGTTTTTTATTAATGCGATACTATAAAATACTCATTCAGAAAGTTACATTTAGGAGTTCCATCCTGTTTGACATCAGAGGAATGTCCCAAAAACATTTTAAAAACTATATGATACTGATTGAACTTTTTTGTAGTTTAGAAAATGAAGAGCTCTGTGTTGATGCTCCAGTGTATACGATTTTTTCAAAAGTAGATTTCAACTACAGTAAATTACAAGTAACTTTTGCGCTTTTGGTCAGTTTTGTTCCTCCTCTTTTACAGTATGTTATTGTGTTACTGTAGTTACCTACAGAACTTTATAAACTATAACTTCTTTTTCAAAGTTTGAAACATTTACTGCTCATAATTTTATACACATTTGTTATTATGCATTTATATTATCTTGTTTCAAGTCAAATTAAAGATACCTTGTATGGAGTTTCTTACTAATTGTAAACCACTGGACTGTGTAAATTAATTTCTATTACTTGTAGGTCAATGGTGTATGTTTTCCTGTAATTTTTAAATTTTTTTAAATAAAGATTGAAAGTTTTTTGTCAACAGTAAGAAATACAACTACAACCGATATCTTACCCTGGTTATAGCAAATAAGTGCCTGCTTTAGATCATCTTGTTCAAGTGAGAGAGATGCCAGTTTGACCCACTCTTCAACGTCACCCGGTTTGTTTAGGTATGCAGCAATAAGGAAAAACTAAATAGGAGAAAGAGAACAAACATCAACATAAATCACTACCATGAAAACCTAAAACCTGTTCACTAGTTTTAATAGAAATTATTACATTGCAAGTCAAAGTCCTAGGGCCAATAACAACCAAATCCTGTGTGTTGATTGGCCAAAAATCAGTCCAATAACTTCCCATACAGGGCTGGGAAGTTATTGGACTGACTGCTCGATGACCCAGAGCATGCAAGAGAAAGTCGCTTGTTTCTTTTACTGATCTAAAACTGAAGACATGTAACAAATATCTTAATAACCTCGTTTCCTTGGTCTGCACAGGTTAATATTTGCCCTCTGTATTTCACTATGCGATCGCGGTCTGAACTGTGAAAGACCTCGGGCAAGACACTTGCTTGGTTATTAAGATATTTATAATATCCTACAAAGGAATGAATGTTAACTGTTTGTCTCACAATGCATCCTGAGGTTGACATGAGAGTTTGGCACTGCATTTTTGCTTGCTTGCAAAACACTTTCAACTATTTTCAATCATCTTCAGGTTCATCAATTTAGGGCTGTTGGTTGCTCATGCTAACACTGTGAAAGGCAGATTTAGCCTGCACTCGTGGCCTTCAAACTTGTGCACTTGAGTTCTCATGTCTGCCATATAGGTCATGTGTATCATCAAAGCAAAAACATTTCCAGTTGAGACAAAAGGCAAACAGCTGCTTTTCAATCACATTTTTTTAGTTTTCAAGTTTTGGTGGGCTGTTTTCACTCATTTTACGACACAGTGGGGCACAAACAACATTTTAACTAAATATTTATACTGATGTAACTTGCATTTGACACCACCTTTGCATTAAAGAGATCATGACATGAAATCAGTTTTTCGTTGCACTCCAGTCCATCCAAAATAAACTTTAAAACATCTGTAATCGAAAGATTTTCTATCGTAGACTCTAGCAGTTACAGATTTTGTAACTAGACTTATCTCTTTATTTTGTAGCACCTTATTAGATGGACTGAGGTGAGACGCACATGACCTGTTACGTCACATTGTTGGTCGTTTGGAGGGGACATAGCAGGAAAAACTCAAAATTCTACACGCTGTATCTTGGAGTAATTTCATTGTGTGTTTCTCAAACTTGGCAAACCAATGTTTTTTATAACATAGCTTTTGAAAATTGAAAAACTGATTTTGTGTTATATGCTCTTTAAATGTGTCTTATTCAAGTAAAGTATAGGAGGGTTTCAGTAATTTCCACATAAAACTTATACTATCATGTTACCAGATAAAATTTAGGAAGAGTCACAAAAAATTGGGCAAGATAGCTTAAACCACCTAGAAATATATTTTACATGGACTCACCTGCAAAGCTTTTTCTTTATCTCCTGATTCTTCATACATAAGTCCCAAGGTATGAAATGGCTCTGGACATTTTGGTACTTAGAACAAGGGGACAGGGCAGACTGTTATCAGTTTTGGTTAAAAGAGGTACAAGATAAAAGAAACAATGTTTGTACTAGTTATCTTTCAGAGTTCTGTTGATATTGTGAGTGAGATTTTTCTAAGTTGGTATAATAAATTTCCTGAGTTACTTTAATTTCACCATAAGTAAAAACTTTTATCTGCTTCTTTTAAATATGAAATCACCCTCAAACTAAACAATGGAGTAACTGTATTTAAATAATAGATGTTTAAAGTGATGAAGAGCAAACCTATAAATACTTCAATGTGATGACAAAAGGATCTTAGTTTAAAATTGTAAGAAAAAAAAGATCATGGGACTGGTCAGGAGACAAAATGAATGGTCTGTCAAATTTTCTTTAGCCATTGCATTAATTACAAACAGTAATTTTGTCACTGAGTTATGCATAGCTTTATAGTATTACATAGTTGAAAAAATGATGTTAATGATGATTAAAAGTGAAGTTGAAGAACAAATTCAATGATGTTCATCATCAATGATGTTGATGATCATGAGTAATGTTGACGATCAATAATTATGTCAATGATGATCTTTATAATTAGTGATAATGAAAATCAAAAATGATTGTCATCATCCACAAAGTAAATGATGGTAAATAATAGTGATCAATAGCTTATGATGATGTAGATGATGTTGAATAGTGATGTTGTTGATCAAAAATGATAACTATCAAAGATCTTGATGAAGATGGCTAGTGATGTTTTGATCATAAATGGCCAGAAACATAATCATTGATGAACACAATGATAAAAATAGCACTAGTGATCATTTATGATTGTCTCAATGGCCCTGATGATGGCATTATACAGTGATGTTTATAAATGATCAATAATGATGATCAATGATGACCATATCAATGAGACTTATGGTGATGATAAGTTTAGATCAATGACTATGATATAGAAGATGATGAACAATAACATGATGTTAATCAATAAAAATAATCAATAACCAGGATTCTTAATTAAAGATAATCAAAATTATGCTTAAGGTTGATGATGGTTAGAAATGATTGCAATGATAACTGTCAATGATGATGATTCATTAACAATTATTGATCATGATGACAACCAATGATCAGGTGATAAACTTTACTCAAGGATAGGTAAATGACTACATGACAAATAATACCAATACTAGACAAACTATGCAGCCCAACAAGCATTAGCTTGGAGTTGAGGTTTAGAATCACTGCTTTGCAGCCACCTCTGGACAGCTTCCCCATGCTAATGAACATGGTTGCCATCACGTCTCCATGCAGGGTACAATTATATTTTCTGTACTATAAACTGCAGTTTATCCACATTAACTTTACCTTATGTCAGAGGAGGTGCAGATAATCTACTGGTGTGGGTTATCTGTTTGATTCTGAAGTTGACCTGGCTATACACCAAGCCTAACACTTAAGCTCGTAGTATTTTCAATAAATCAGTCTTCTAGATTTAAATGCCAACCAACAAACAAGATGATTAACGTTGAAAAGTTAACAAACAATGGTGCAGGTTATACGGCGGGCAGTGCCGTTATCTGTACATGTTGACTTTTGTTTCTCCTAGTCATAAAAATGTGGAGGTGCGTGAAGAGTTACGGTGACAGACACAACGTTGCGATAGACATGACCACACCAGTCAACACGGTCATTGGGAAAAGCGAAAGTAAGGAGATGGCCAGCAATGCACTGCCCGCCTCCACCATGTCGGCGATCTCATCCTTCAAACGGGGCCCCAGCAACCCACCGTCCCCCGCCAAGACCCTGACTCTATCTGCCCCGGGTGTCAGGCCACCTTCCGAGTCTTGACGGAGGGGCAACGGGGATGGAATACAAAACCGCACCAGGTGTGTATTGCCTGTTATCGTGACCAACGCCGCGGCAAACGTAACCGGCGCCAGATGCCCACATCAACCGTGCGGGCCATTGAGTCGGAGGCCATCTCCAAGATCGCTGCAATGCACCGCCTCCCCCCAGTGCCCCTAGCCCACACATCAAAAAGCTGGCACACCACATCTTTTCTAAAGGCGAATGAAGGCGTGCTCAACTGCGAGACCACCCCCGTATACCCATGACAGTATCGCTATCCGACTCCAGCCCACTTGGTAAGGTGAACCGTACCGGGATTCAACAACCCATGGCGGATGTGTCCGCCATTGCAGACACCAGAGCTCAGTCAGATCTCTGGTCCCTCAGCGACTACCTAGCGTGTGGCTTCTCTAAAGCTGACCTACATCCCATCCATCTGAGCTTGGCGGCCGCAAATCACTCACCCATCATCATCGAAGGAGCCTTCTTTGCGACCTTGTCGACTCGGTCCGACAGCAGCACCTTGTCCTTGTGCAACAGCATGGTATACATAAGCAGCTCGGTGCAGTCAATGTACTTGTCGCAGGAAACACTCTTAAACCTAGGACTCCTCCCATCCAATTTCCCACACGGCGACAACGACCCCGTCACCAATGCCATTGGCAAACCCCCTGTGACCCTATCACCGTCTGTCAACACGACACGGGCCGCTAATGATGGATGCACATCCCCACCCGACCCCAACCACTCCTAATGCTCATGCCCGATGCCCGAGGATGTCCCACCACGCCCCACTAGCCTGCCGTTCCCATGTACACCTTCAACACGTGCCCTCATCGCATACTCTCTTGCATGGATGGCCCACCCGTTGAAATTCACGTAGACCCACAGGCCAAACCTCGGGCTTGCCACACGCCTGCTAATATACCGCTCCACTGGCAGCAACGTGTTTATGATGACCTCCTGCGCGATGAGGCCCTTGGAGTCATTGAGAGCGTCCCATATGGCAAGCCAGTCACTTGGTGCCATCGCATGGTTATCACCCGTAAGCATGACAGATCCCCCATCCCTCCTCTCACCCCTCAATAAGTTCTGCCAGAGGGAGACGTTTGCGACAGAGTCACCTTTCCACCTAGCGCGTCGTGTCCCGAAAGACACATGGAAAAGTGTCACTGATGCATGGAATGGCTACCACAGCATCCCGCTAAGAGAATCTGATCGCCACCTCACAACCTTCATTACTCTGTTCTGGCGATGGCGCTACACACGGGCCCGCCAAGGCTTCCTTTCCTCCGGGGATGGATACAACCGTCGCTTTGATGAGATCCTCTCTTCCTTCCAACACAAGGAGTGCTGCATGGACAACACCATTCACTACGACACAGACCTCGAGACTCACTGGTGGAGAACAATCGACTTCCTCTCATTAGTCAGGCAGTCAGGCATCGTCCTCAGCCCTGACAAATTTCAGTTTGCCCAATGGAGCATTGACTTCGCTGGTTTTCGTGTCTCGGATCAGACCATTGAGCCCTTACCAAAGTACCTGGACGCCATCTGCGACTTCCCCTCGCCCACCTCCATCACCGACATCAGGAGCTGGTTCGGGCTAGTCAACCAGGTATCAAATTATGCCCAGCTACATGATATCATGGCGACTTTTAAGCCCTTTCTAAGTACCAAATGCAAATTCTTGTGGACCCCCGACCTTGAAACCGTCTTTCAGCAATCCAAGGAGGCCATCATCGATGCAATCTGCCATGGTGTCAAGATCTTCAACGTTCAACGGCGCACCTACCAACGCCCCGACTGGTCCTGCCATGGAATCGGGTACTTCCTCTTACAACAACATTGCAGCTGCCCATCCGGCATCCCGGACTGTTGCCCAGATGGGTGGAAGATAACCCTCGCTGGCTCACGCTTCCTCTCAGCTGCCGAACAGAGGTACGCCGCCATTGAGGGTGAGGCTCTAGCCGTGGCATGGGGCCTTGAACAAACACGCTATTTCACACAGGGCTGCGACAACCTCGTCGTCATCACCGATCATAAGCCACTGGTGAAGATATTCAGCGATCGCACCCTCGATGAGATCACCAATTCCAGGTTATTCCACTTGAAGCAACGCACCCTCCCATGGCGATTCGACATCAAACATCTCCCCGGAAAAAGCAACCTCTCTGCCGACTCTGCATCAAGGCACCCTTCTCCGTCCAATACCATCCCTGCGCACAGTACACTGGACCACCTTGAATCAGCCCTCATGGCTGCCATTCGAGGTGAAGTTCAAGAACTCGGCACCATATCGTGGTCCCTACTTGCGAAGGAGACAGCGAGGGATGCATCCCTAAAGCTCTTCCTCCGGCACACAGACGATGATACCCACAATGGAGGCTCCCAAGGCCTTATCTGTCACCTTTGTCATTCTTCGCCACATTTGGCATACCAGAAGAACTGTCGAGTGATGGAGGCCCAGAGTTCACAGCCAAGTCAACAGAGGACTTCCTTCAGCTCTGGGGCATTCAGCATCGCATCTCATCTGCAAGCTTCCCCCAGTCCAATGGACAAGCTGAGGTGGCAGTCAAGACCGCCAAGCGCTTGCTGATGTCAAACACCGGCCCATCTGGTGATCTCGACCAAGACCACTTCCTCCACACAATGCTCCAACTACGGAACACCCCCGATCCCGATTGTCATTTGTCACCCGCAGAAATCATCTTCGAGCACCCTCTCCGAGATGCCCTCGCCTTCGTTAATCGCCTCGAGAAGTTCACAAACCCTCACATCCGTCCAATGTGGCGACAGGCTTGGGCCGCGAAGGAAGAGGCTCTATGCACATGACTGGCACACTCCACTGAGACCCTGAAAGAGCATTCCCGCGCACTCCGACCACTCTCACCTGGTGATCGAGTGTTCCTCCAAAACCAGTGAGGCCCCCACCCCATCAAATGGGACAGATTCGGAGTTATCTCTGAAGCGCCTGGGCACGATCAGTACCATGTCAAGGTCGATGGATCCGGTCGCATGACACTACGGAACCGCCGCTTCCTCACAAACAGGGTACCACCCACACCGCCCGCTGAGGTACAACCCAAGCAGATTGATGTACCTGTATCACCCTCCTCTCCACCTGCCTCATTAGAGCCACCCATATCATCAGCACCCTCCCCTGATGAAGCCCCCTCACTTCCCCAAACAGCCCAGCCATTTCTCCGCTGCCTGTTTGTAGTCCAGCCGACCCACTGCCTGCACCCGAGATACCGGCCGTGGCCACCCGTCCTTGCTGCAACATACGTGCACCAAAGCAATACAAACCCGAGACAGGCACCTGGGTCTCTTGAGTCCACTTCGGGACGCCCCTGATTGGACTGGGGGGGATGAAGAGTTATGATGACGGACACAACGTTGCGTTAGACATGACGAACCTGACCTCTCATGTAGTTACCGCTGATCACTCGTGGAGGAAAAGTCAAGCGGCTATTTTGAATCCTGAGAACAGTTGAACTACCTGAGCTTATCTGACTTTATATTCATGAGTGTATTTTTGATTGTCTGTTTATATTGTTATTTCCTTTGTTAAGCATTGTATGTCTTTCCTAGGAATTATCATCGTTGATTAAAGAGTATTTCTAATCACGAGGAGTTTCTTCAGTGCGGGTTATAGTCCAGGAGATATGGTTATTGCCATTCTAGGCTTATTTAAACGTACTGTCAGTAGTCCTTTAAAGTGTACAAGTTTGTTAAGGCTAAGCTTACGGTATGCAGTCAAATTTCAGTTTTTAAAAAGTGTCATAAAGTAGGAACTTTACTGATTGAGCTTGTAATTTAAGTCACATCTTACAACTTTTCCTTTCTTAGAATTTCAAAATTACATTCAATTAAAGGGTCTAGTGCAAAAATGACATAACTCTTGGAAGAATATAGCATTTTATATAGAGTCACTTACTTTGTTTTTGCACTAGCCCCTCCAAAACTAATAGCATTAACAGATTGTGCATGCAAATACAAATTTAAGCAAATCCTGTATGAATAACAATCTTCAAATCTTTTATTAATTTTTTTGAGGATTCTAACTCCTTGACAAAAAATTTAAAACAGTAAATCCAAGGACCCATTCTGCTGCAAATTATTACAACATAAATAATTACCTTGTCTGATTATTTCCATACAAATATTTTTGGCCTTTTCATATTCCCCATGTGCGCAGCAGAGATTTGCTTGCCCCATTTGCTGCTCAAACTTCTTTGGGAGTTGGCTTTGTTTTTTTCGCACTCTTGGTTTCTTTTTCAATGAAGGAATCTCACTTCTGAACTCATCGACAGTGCGAGCTACTGGTCTCTTTGTACCACTACTCACACCAGACCCCAAGAGTAACAGATCTGTCATTCTTGGAGGTGCTGCAGCAACATTGACAGGAGTAGTTCCAGACAGTGCTGCATTACTAATGGGTAAGCTTGTGCCAGTATTCAAGGGAGTTCTTTGGGATTCTGAGATTTTATCATGGGGCGGACCAGTTGCATTCTCAAGTCCTTGCAGCAAAACTTAAGACAAACAAAAGCTTTGGTTAGTGACCAAACAATTTTAGAAAAATTAAGTTTTACTAAAACAAGGCAAGAAAAAACTATGGATCCATTTATCCTAAGAAAAGAGGGAACTAATATGCTTGAAAGGCAATTTTTGATTGCTTTCTCATGGCTGAGCAACTACCTGATACTTCAAATTTCTCAGAAAGGCTATCTCGTAGTAAGCAAGATATGTTTACTGTAATTACAGCCTCTCAGAATGTTAGAAAGCGAAAATTGTGTACAAAGCAATACAGTTTAAAATTCTTCATTCAGGGAATGCCCCTCTACCCCGTAAAAAGCTTGTGTCCTCAGTACCCCCCTCACTGGTTCCATCAGTATTAGCTTAGCTTTGTCGGCCTTGCTACATGTATGGTACCATTCCCTTGACATTACACAGGGTTTGTACTTTTTGACTTAATGAACATCCATGACTTTTTTCCATGACTTTTCTCTATTTTCCATGACCTTGCTTTGCTATAGCCTCCTCAGCAGTCACCTCATTTGGCATTTCCAAGACCAAAACAAACGAGCAGCCGAAGAAAAGCAGGGCCTGAGTGCTGGGGGGAGGGAAAAGTGGAGGGAGTTCTCCCTCTATTTTTTCTCTCTCTCTTCACCCCCTCTCCCTCCATCAATTTTTTATCTTCCCAGACTCTCTCTTTGCTCCACTCGCCGGCAAATGCCTCATTTGTTTTGCTTTGTTAATTTTCCCTTAACACAAAAAAATAGCCTAGAGTCTGGGGAGAAAAAAAATTGATGGATGGGGAGGGAGAGGGGGTGAAAAGGGACAAAAAAATAGATGGAAATCTTCCCCAACTTTTCACACACCCAAGCACTCGTGCCTTGCTTTGCTTTGGCGTTCGCATGCTCATGGCCTTCGGTTGCTCCTTTGTTTTGGTCCTGGAAACGCCAAAGGAGATGACTGCGGAGGAGGCAAACATCAAAAGTAGTTTCATTTTTCCCTCTTCCTTGCGTAACACAAGCTAAACAAGGCAAAGAAAGGGAAGTTTAATTTGAGACATAGTAGCACTATCAAGTTCAATTCTAGAAGTTAAAATGATATAACTCTTGCATGGTTTCACTGCACTGCGACTCTGCAAGTCTATATATCGCTGTGGTGAAAATATCAAAGGCAACGGTGTAATTTTGTGCAAATGTATGAATTAGCTATATTTTTTTCTACACATTGTTACCAAATGAATCTAAATTCTGCCAACTTGCCATGACTTTCTTATGACCTTAATTAGAATTCCAAGACTTTCCCAGCCTTGAAAATGAAACTAATTCTAAAACACCATGACTTTCCAGGTTTCCATGACCTGTACAAACTCCAGCTGTTACAGTGTAAAAATCAATAACAATCTTACACCAGACTCTTCTATTTTTCAACTACTAATGTAAAATGAATTATGGTTACCCATCACCAATTTGTGTAGTACTCCTTCTTTTCTTTTAATACTCTTTCTTTTTTTTAGTAGTAGTGAATTTTAACATGAACATGTATACAAACTTGTGTGTCCCAAGACGGAAATTTTTATTTAAGATAATACTAAAACAACAGTGTAGTTCCAGGCTAGCTACTGGTACTTTATGACTGCAGGTACAACAGGGAAGATAAAAGGAGGTAACTAAGCAATAGGGATAAAAGGGAAATAATTTGAAGTAGAGAGCAAAATTCCCACATCCCTCCTGCAGTCAATTTCCATTTTTATTTTAATTTTTCCTGATCTTGGTTCATTTATCTCCTGCATTCTTGACACCTAAATGCTGAAATCGCATCAGAAGGTCCACCTATGCCTGAATACCCCCCCTGGGGAAGGGGGTACTCCCTGTATTGGGATGGTAGATATGGCCGCATTTCTTTTTAGGGGTTAAAAATGCAAGTCTGGTATTTTTAAGGGGTTGTAAAAAAAATCCAGTGTTAAACCAAGAGCCTGGTAATTTTTAGGATTTAAAACGCCAAGCTATTGGGCTGCTGTAGCAAACATGCATACTGATAAGAAGTTTTAAAAGATGCCCTTTGGCGAGTGTTCTACTATGCATTCACCTTTATTCACTGCATATCACGTTCAGCACAACATGAGGAGACTTAGCGCCGACCCGCAAGCTACCAAGGGGAAAACTTCAGCTTTCAGTTGGTATTTTTTAGGGTAATTTAAAAACGAGAGGTATTTTTAAGGGTGGGAAATTTTTATCCCTTGGTATTTTTTAGAGTATTTTGGGGGAAGATCAAACTTTCAAATCAATAAAATCGCAAAACACGGACTTTTTATCTGCTAGTTATTGCGTTAAGTTTACTGAT